>NQII01004493.1:298202-317162 GCA_002778355.1 Clitarchus hookeri
ACACACACAGTGGAATGTAAACATTGCATGTAAACATTGCCATGTGACTGCCACATGGCAATGTTTGTTTACCCTTTGGCAGAAGGATACGAAATGGGCTTGAAAGTAGATCTTTAGCAGGGCTTCAAGAAAGTCTCTTCCAGTCATGAACCGACTATATCAGTCATGCCGTTCGCAACTTGAGTCGTGGAGAGAGAGATTCCAGTGGCTCGTAATATCGAGGTTTTGAGAGTTGGTGTCCTGCATTAGCGCCCCCTCCTGTTGCAGTAATCACGTAATATAAAAAAATTCCTTTACTTTTTTATTTACCCTCGTAACACCGGTGATTTTAAAAGGAATTTTCTAAAACCGAAACCGAATGAATTGGTGCAGTGGTGAACCACTCTACTTGCTTTCTGGAGGACACGGGTTCGATTCCCGGTCCGGCCATCCTGATNACGAAATGGGCTTGAAAGTAGATCTTTAGCAGGGCTTCAAGAAAGTCTCTTCCAGTCATGAACCGACTATATCAGTCATGCCGTTCGCAACTTGAGTCGTGGAGAGAGAGATTCCAGTGGCTCGTAATATCGAGGTTTTGAGAGTTGGTGTCCTGCATTAGCGCCCCCTCCTGTTGCAGTAATCACGTAATATAAAAAAATTCCTTTACTTTTTTATTTACCCTCGTAACACCGGTGATTTTAAAAGGAATTTTCTAAAACCGAAACCGAACGAATTGGTGCAGTGGTGAACCACTCTACTTGCTTTCTGGAGGACACGGGTTCGATTCCCGGTCCGGCCATCCTGATTTCTGTTTGACATGATCTCCCCAAAATCACTTCGGATGAATGCAGGGATATTCCCTTACTACAAGCCATAGCCGATTACTACCCCGTTCCTGCTCCTCTGAGCAACTTACTGTCTGTAGTGACCTCGCTGTCGACGAGACGTTAAGACATACTTACTCATCTACCTAAAACCGATCACACATATGCCTCAGTTGTTACACTCCAGCCTCTTCCTTCTGAAGAGTTATCCGTGCCATGGTCGCTAATGTGTCTCTTGCAACTGTTGAAGGAATTCGAACCAAATCGCGATCATTCGATCCCAATCCTCTGAATGTTTCGTGGTGGCTCGAAAATGTTTCGCGGGGGAACACTCGTGTTATGGGTGGCGAGCACTTCCGTGTCTTTGGAGTTCACTCGGGATACTCCTGTTTCTTCTCGCATATTCACTGCGCCATTGCCCGCCTCCAGCTCACTCGTTCTTCAGGTTGGCTAGCATCACCTGTTATAGGTGCAGAACGGTCGACTTCTTTATCACGGATCTTTATGGATTTCAAAATTAATTGTACAGACAGTGCAGCGTTTTTCAAAGAACGTGTTTTTATTTATAAAGCAAGTACATAATAGTTAGAGAACATTATAACTAATGTTGTCCTCAAAGAAGAGCTTAGAACTCTATAACGTTTTGTAGCTATATGGCAATGCTTAGTCTTCAGTTATTAAAGGCTTACTGTACTCTAATTGGTAGGGAATGAGAAAGACACGCAATAAAACAAAAAAACAACGCAAAGTATCATTTGGTCGCGTACGAGGACGATACAGAGAAGACTATAAATTATAGTTCCTAGGTTGTTACAAACACAAGAACTGATACGAGCATGTCTCCAAACATGCGATATGTGAGCGTGTTATAACGAACCCTTACTTTGGACCATTATTTGTATGGACACTTCCTTAACTGAAACAGAAATATTACTGTGTGAATAAAAAAGCTGCTTTTGAAACCAAAAACTTCGAAAAAATGCTTCCTGTAACTGCACGTATGTTAAACGTAAACACTAATTGGAGGAAGCCCGGTATGTTAGCAGAAAATAAGGAAAAATAGTGACTTTTCTTGATGTCTTTCTAAATATGCAATGATAAGATTAGAGGAAACTGAATACAATTCCTGTTTATTTTGCACAAAAGCGAAATAAATGCACTTGTCTGCGAAGCATGATTTTAGTCTCCAACTCGGAACTCCAAATATGAGGTATTTATAAACGTGCGTAGTAAATGTAACAGTGAAGTAGTTCGTTTTATGACGGCTTTTCGTTGTATTCAGACGTAATTTCTGATCCTGGGAAAAATATATACTCTACGTAATATTCCGATGTGTTAAATATGTATGCATGCTTATGAAGACGTTGATATTAATATAAATTTTCACAAAGAAACTTGAAAACAAATTTCATTCAATTGTGTTATTTAAAGACAGTTTTCATTGATTTTTTTTTTTTTTTTACGCAGTTCGGTTCAAGACCAATTCATCGCGAATCACTTCCTTCATACGTCAGTGATGTTGGAAAAATAACACCAAAACTGCTTTATACTGACCGTTGAACATTATTTGAGGGATATTCACCGACGTAGATTCGTAAAATTTTGTTGACACGTATAGTGTTGTAAATATCAGCCGGTATGAATGAAAAACATAGCTTCATGAAATGAATCGCATACTGGTGAAATTACTCCCTTTTCGTAAAAAGTTTTCATATTTTGTAAGCCAAAATAATTTTATTACATAAAAGTATTTAAGGAAAATTGTTGTCTTCTAAAACGCTGTGAAAAAACAGTGTTTTTGAAGGAATTGTCACGAAATTTTATTAAATGTTACAAACCACCAATGAAGTATGACGAACGGATTCGACACGTAATTCGGAAAGGCTCAGAGTGAGTGAGTGAGCGAGTGAGTGAAGAGATATTAGATGGCGGGGGCTCTTAACATCAAGGTCTTGAGAGCCGATAAGGGCGAAGCGAGTTAAGTGTGGAGCCGCGCTGGAATGCAAGGGCGTGGGAAACGGGAGTACCCCGAGAAATTTCAACGGCCAATGGCAACGTCCGCTACGTTTTCTACACGCGAAAAACCGGTTGAACCCGGCTCAACTTGGTGGGAGGAAAGTACTCTGACCGATACACCACTGCGCTAGCCCAATCTCTCCTCTCCCCCACACAAATTAATAATAATGAAATTGTGGTACAAATCACTTTTTTTAATGTAGTTTGACTTCAAAAGATATACCGAGTATTTATTTTATTTTTAATTTGTAAGGAATTTGTACATTATTGTATTCCCCTATTCAATCGGCATTGTCTAAGAGGGCACCTTGCATATGATGTGTGCGTCTGACGAAACTTCGAACCGTGGTTTCAAAGCATTTCATTGGCAATGCGCTGTACTTATGAGAAACAGCACAGTCCTTCTCTGACCATCACATTTGAAAGCATAAACAACAAATATGTTCTTACAATATGAACTAGGAAAAATGTCATTAAGTAACGGCATTATTGTCTACTTATAAAAAAAACTGTCACAGATATCAACTACCCTATTTATAGATTAAATTAAAATAAATTTGGATATATCTAATTTTTGTACGTAGTAAATAGACTAAAACAATTTTTTGAGCAGTGAAAATCACTTGACAGTGTACGGGTTCATAAATGGCAGAAGAACACACAGCGGGCTGGAATAACGAACTAAGAAAGGTTTTAAAAGAACTCTTGTAAAGCGTAGTTCAGCTATAGTAATATTCGGTATTTTATGCTGCTGTAACAACTGTTCATTATATAACATAAGTATTTAATTTGATGTTATTTTAAGCCAACATAGCGTTATTCTGTCATGATAACTTTAGCATAATTAGCCATTAAATTAGTATTTACAATGATGAGGTGAGGTATTTTCCAAGAATTCTATTTATCCATTGCAGATAGAAAGAGTTTATTTATAGACTAAATGTTCCACTTTTAAAGACAGTGGAAATTTTGCACCGTAAAACTGAACTTGTAGTTATGTCAGTTAATTAGAAATTCATCTGAATTTGTATATTAACAAGTCCTCCACAGAAATATAGAAACATATTTTACTCGATTATCCATCAGACAACTAGCGCGTTCTCATTTTCATTAAAAATTATGTTTTCTCTGCCAAATTATATGACTATGACAAACAGGTAAATAGTTCGGCTAATTAGTAGAACACCTGCACTAGCTGGAATATAATCCCACAGTCCATGACTAATTAGTAAACTAAGTAACTTTTAATTTTTTTAATTTCTGGAAATATGAGTAAATATATTGTTTATGTTTTATGACTGCTTTTTCTGCGACCTCAGCATATTTATAACCGGCTCCAATAAATAAGTAACCATACGTTTTTATATTAATTTTGGACTCTTAAGAATTTCTGTAAGTTATTGAGGTGTACGTCAATGTCATATTTGATACACTCAGTATGGCTGCCATCATAGTTTGATTACGTTAATGTTTATTAAATACAATATGATGGTCATCAGATCGGAATTACAGGGCACTGGAACCATACAACATAGTTGAAGACGTGCGTGTAATAATTACTAACAGAGTTTTGTGGAATCTTCCCAATATTGTTATTTGTGAATTAAAAATCCAATGTCGAAGTCCAGTTCAATTTAAAATACCGAAGTCTGTGACAGGTTCATGTTCTCGGTCAACCAAACTAGCAATGGATTTCATGATAGTGTATAAAACTGTGTATAGTATTATGAAACTGATAACACTGTTGGAAAATTAACACTCGTGTAATAAAAAAATGTAAATTCAAGATTGTGATTATCCAACTGGACTGCTAAAGTATGAACTCCGATATACATGTTTTCATTCGCCTGCAAAATACTCTCAAACATGCTCGATTTGAAAATTTTTCTTTTTTACGAAGTCTAATTTACGTATAAGTATACGGTCAAGTACAAAGATTGGTAAAGTTTTGATCAAGTTTTGATCAAATACACCAACTTCGGTTTAACCCATACGCGAACATCATATTATGTGCCTTATAAATTTTTGAATTCTCCGATTTTTTTTCCGGCTTAAAAGTTCAATGTCAATATTAAGGTAATGATCTCGGCTCATTGAAACTAGTTTGATTATCACGTTAAGTTGACTGTTAGAGTGATATCTTAGAAGGAATCCATCAAGTTGGTATGTCAAAATCACAATAATACTCATTAGTATACTATATAATACTACATAACACTTTAAAATAAAGGTTGGAATTTTTCAAATGCTTGTAGGTTTTTCTGATCTGAAGATATATTTATTTTGTAAATTGTAATGAAATGTATTTAATCAGAACTCACTGAGAAATACACGAGTAATCAAGGAGTTTTTCAGGAGTCATGAAATTTTTTATATATTTTAATGGCTGTATTCGGAACATAATGACGGATCACAGGTACATGAGTCTAAAATGACGTTTGTCCAGATATAAGGCTGACAATGGTAGATGGTTAAAATATGAATGACGACATGCCGCGTTGGAAATGCCCAGGCTGCACATGTTAAGATGCCCGATCCTGGACCTACTTCCCAACTCTCTGCGAAATAAATCGGCTAAATTATATTACACTCCAAGTCCTAATGAGTGATATAAGTCAGTGCAATAGCATTAACTGAAGTCGGTTATAAACTTTGGCGAATAAAGCAAGAGAACTGGGAACAAGTGACTTTGCCGTAGTTGAATTCTAGGCATTCTGTGACAATCACATATAAATCAATGTGATTCATTCATAATATCAATCAAATATCGGGCACTGATTACCAGTGTAGTTCTTTCCACTGGTTTGGCTCCATGTTCACTAGTTCGGGTTCAACGAGTACTACACTAAAGAGCCAAAAAAACTGGTTCACCTTCCTAATATCGTCTAGGGCCCCCACGAGCACGCAGAGGTGCCGCAAGACGACGTGGCATGGACTCGACTAATATCTGGAGGTATGCAGGAGACATTGAAATCTGTGCCTATTAAGGAAAGGGTTGCACGTCTGACACGTTTAATTATTCTCGTCAGTCGTCGTTTGTCCCGTTAGTTTCACGATCTTTTTCCGGCCACAGCGATGTCGAAGATTTGATGTATTACCAGATTCCTGATATTCACAGTACACTAGTGAAATGCTCGTACGCGAAAATACAAATTTTATCGCTACCTCGGAGATGCTATGTCCCATCTCTCGTGCGCCTACTATAACACCACGTTCAGAATCACTTAAATCTTGATAACCTGCCATTGTAGCAGCAGTAAACGATCTAGCAACTTTTCCAGACGCTTCTTTTCTTATTTAGCCGCTGCCGACCGTATCGCGTTACTCTGATTGGTTCCATACCTCTGTTATTTGCATACGCACACCCATACCAGTTTTTTTGGTTATTCAGTGTAATATTGACTATTGTATATGTGTTAACCTGTAACAAATGTCTATAAAAATATTACGCCTCTTTTTATTAGACCAACTTAACCGTATTTTGCATTTTTTAAGAACTTATCTAACTACTTATACAATTAACTACATATATGTACGTCTCGCGTCCTAGAGAGTTGTATTCAATTTAAAAGCCAGTAGAGCAGAATTAACTAACATGACTTTTTTCCAATGTTGTTCTTCTTTCTGGTATCTCAGTGTTAAGTTTTCTATTCATGTCTGTATTTTCTAGATCTTACAACACCGAAAATTGAGTTTGCTAGTCACGTATTTTTAGAGTTTGTAAATGTAACTACTTGTGTGTACTTTTGCTGAACGAATCTTGTCCTCAACATATCCCAAAGTTATTGAAACATAATTTTGTTTTAACAATGTGTAATACATTTATTAATTTTATCCTGTACCTTTGCAGATACCTTTCATAAAACGCGCAAAGGTCAGCCCCTCCCAGATGAAGCTGTTTACAGCAGCGTGGTCAGCTCCTGATTGGATGAAGAACATCAATCGTACCACCAATGCAAGCAACTTGAAAGAAAAATACTACCAAGTCTACGCCAACTATACCGTGAAGTAATCGTCACTCATCACTCACCTGTTTTGCATATAGTTAACTGAACATGTTATGAGATTTTAAATACGGTGTGGAGGGGTTTGAGCGTCTCTTAGCATTGCGGTCTTGAGAGTCGACGAGGGCGAAGTGAGATGAATAAAGAGCAGCGCCGGAATGCAAGAGCAGGGGATCCCCGAGAAAACCCACCAACCAGCGGCATTGTCCGGCATGATTCCCACGTACGAAAATCCGGGGAGTGTCCCAATGGGAAATTGAACCCCGTTCGCCTTGGTGGGAGGCGAGTGCTCTAGCCGCTGCGCCTACTGCGGCCCCACATAAAAATACATTACGAAGCAGAGATTTATAGTAAACAAATTTATACATTTTTTTCACCTGCATTGACAATAGTATGTTAAATTTTTAAATTATGTTCTTACTTATTATCACCAGAAAGTTAACTCTACTATGTAACTCCATAAAATACCTTGATTTCATATTTATAATAAGTGAGGTCTCTTATTACTTAGGTTTCTTACTGCATAACGTAAAATAACAAGTGCCTCTGTATTTAATTAGATTTCTGGACTTCTATGCTGCTGAAGGACTAGATTTCTGGGGCATGACGCCTCAAAATGAACCAAGTCATGGTCTTGAATATGGATATATCAACACTATGGGCTGGCGCTCACAGCAGATGCTCAACTATCTGGTGGCCAATCTCTGTCCCACCTTGAAATCTGGTGGTTACAGTGGACTAAAGCTGATGATAAACGATGACCAAAGGAGTGACATTTATCAATGGCTGGAGGTAAAAACTAACTTCTTTTTAAAGTTCAATGTATTATATATACATATATATTTGTTTTGTCCCTAAATATACTTCTCTACCAACAAATGAAGCATTTCGGGACATATGATCATATTGTTTTTTTTTTTCAGTTTTTCTTATGTAGTAACAAGCTATTAACAAAAGCATTGGGGAAAATTAGCCACACTGTTTAGCAAATTTACTCTCAGATGTTGTGATATTTCAATGTCTCCCTTAAAGGAATCTTTTAACATACGCAGAACATCTATGACGGCGCGACCTTCAAGGAAGCCACGTCACCCCTCCTCTCTGTATGTACAGATGTTCTCAAGTAAAGACACCTCCTTTGAAGCCTGGACGTAAATTAATAGACAAAGATGCTCGTTTTTCCTAATGCATAATGTAAAAAAAAACTTGACGTATTTTTACCCCTATCTAAGGGTTAGGAAATTGCATGTACATGTAAGAGCAAACTATACCTTAAATGCAGAGTAAATTCACATAACAAGTAAAATGCTATTGCCTAATCGCAAGGAAAATTACCTGACAAAAGTGTCGGAAAATTACACACAAGTAAGGGAATATTAACTAAATTGTATAATAAAATTATACTTTAAAAGAACTCGGAGGGATTAGAACTGTCTATTTTTAAATACCAGCGTCCTCAGAGGAATAGACACCAAACCCACAAATCTAACATCCTAGTCACTTGCCGGCGGGCGGGCGCGAACAACGGTCCTTAATGTCGCGATGCCGGTGCACTATCCATTACATAATGATACTGATTATTAACGTATTAAGAAATTCCCAACGAAAAATAAAAAAATATGTATATTATTTTAAGTTACCTGCAACTTCTTTAATTAAGATAATTACACAAGTTTTTCGTAAAATATTTCTTACTATTAGCTTGAACATTCCCGACATTCTTAAAGAACAACGTGCCACATTAGTTATTCTTGGAACTGGTTATAATAATTATTTTGTGCGACAGATTGCTTCGTTGCTTTTGTGCGGTACTCAGCAAAGTTTGTGTAGAATTTCTTCAGTGGCTTTATTAGTTCTTTGAAGTCAATGCCTTCCCAAGTCATTTAATAATTTCCTTGGCATAAAAACTTCGCGTGTAAATACAAAGGTGTATATAGAGATTTGAACACGGGAACAAAAATCTATGCGTTTTCCAGAGTCTCTTACAAATTTTCATATTTCCTTTTTTCCACCCACAGACTTTCCTTTTGGAACTTTTTGATAATTGTATTTTACAGATTTCTTACCTTAAAAACATTTTTACTGCTTAGTATTATTCCTGCTCTAACGAATGTACGTCCTACAAGCTGTCCAACATGACGCCTCGTTTTGTTTCTTCCTCCCGTCCAGCTTTTGAGACAATGCTGAGGAGATCCGTCTGTCGTAAGGGAATTTTTCTATCTATTTATGAGTTTTTTCACTGCCATTAAATTGAATTTTACTCTAGAGTGCGGTAATTTTATCTTACATATAAAGGAAAATATGTTTCCCAAACAGGTTTGCGCATATTATGTTACGATTGTCTCGTAATATTCGCAACTGTTTTACTGTGAGCTGACGTTTGATTTTACTCATTTATATCTACACAGTTGACTTATGGCAACTCAAATTCTATATCAATTATTGCCTAGATGTTCTAATCGTTTTCGTTAATATATTCCGTCACTTAATCGAACAGGTGAATATAATTTCGAATATGCTCTTACTTATTCCATTCAATCCCCCTCATTTCAATATAATTGATCACATGGACGTACCTAAACAGTAGTATAAAGGTTTAATGTCAATATTTTTATAACAATAATAATTGTATTTTAACTCTGTTTGAATGTGTGCTCATATTGTATTAGTGATTGAATATATGTTTGCCTCGCAGCTGTAAGTGGTCTGTTTTTTGTTGCATACCGTGTTGCTCTGCTGTAAAGGAACATCTGGAAGTGTGAACTTATGTACCTCCAATTGAAAATTCTTGCAATTCAGTTGCTAAAATTTGCTGAAAGCAAATCAATAAAGTATCTTAAATAAATGTGTACACAATATGATAGATGTGTATAAAGAACATTTTCGGGAGAATGTACATAACTGGGACATTGATGGTTGAAAATTCTGCCGCTGTAGGTTAACTCGAGAGTATTCGGTTGTCCTTAAAGTTTCGGTAGAGGTCTGGGCGCACGCATTCGGGGAGAGCTGCTCATGTGTTTCCAACAGAAGCAGTCTTAAGTCTGTGTGCCACGGTACAATTGTCCGTACAAGCTCAGGAGGAAGCTTCCACGAAACCTGCTACCCGAGCTTGCATGCAAGCAGTTATGGAGGGTTTTTTGGAATAACCTATCATACAATACATGTTGCCGCACAAGTAAAGACGAGTGCATTTTACTTCTGCATCTTCTGCGTCTTCACTCTCGCCTTTAGTATTAAGCATCTGTGCTCAGGGCCTCATATTTTGTTCTTATAACTGGAAACTTTGTTTTAAATAAACACGAATGTTTACCACAATTTTTAAACAATTCTGTTTTAGAATCAGTACACATTTTCATAATTTTTTTAAATTTAATATTTATCAGTGTTTAATTATTTTAAGCTCTTTTTCGAAACAAAATAAACCAAATTACTCAATCACCCTCTCTCTGATTGGCTAAAATTTCAACCTTGTAGGAAACCTTCGATCGAAAATTGCTTGCAACCAATTACGAAAATGTACATGAAAACTGCCAGCAGTCGGCCAAATATTCCATAGAACTATCCATACAAGCATACAGGCAGGATAGCATAGAATCGTCCAAGGAATCTCCCATCGTGACATACCCGCTTTAACTTCTTTTCAGTCGAGACTGTTATTGAACAGAGATTGTATTCAGGTACTTCCAGTCTAAAGGTTCTACATAATCCGTGAGAAATAATTCGCCATTATATGTCATATAACTTTCTTGATCCAAAAGTGTGTCAGAGTATTAAGTTTTTTCTTTCCTCTTCGTGGCTTTCCTATATGGCACAAAATTAATAATAATTCCACTTTTTATTTTATGTTAATGTACTTTTCCGCATATTTATCTACTCCTAATCTCATATTTAGATACCTATTTTTACATACGGACCTATAGAAATATGACTACCAGATATTTTAAAATTCCGAGGAACATTTTTTTATGGTTTTGAGTCTTGATCTCTCCGTAAATAGCTGTATCATCAACAAACATTTAAAAATTGTACGAATCGCAGGCTATGAAATTTTGAAGTTTTAAGATAATCGGAGTTTACTTTGGCTGCTACAGCCCATTCACGATTACTTCCAACTTTTCTGGAGCCCTGCTAAAGTTGTACTTATAGAATTTTCCTCTGCCTCATGCAAATAAAGTTTTACCAAGTCTAGACAATTGCATCAAAATGAGAGCGCACCGCATTCATGCGCACTCATTATAATAATATTTTGCATAAGAACTATTTCCTACTTGGTATTACCAATACACCTATTTTCTCACTGTTTTAACTCATACTAATTTTTAACGAAATATTAGAATTTAAAGATAAAATACAAGTAAAAGTTGAATTCAACCAAAAATATAACATGATACTTTAATGTTAACTTTTTATACATGCATTTTATACTCGTGATACAAAACATATCTAGGAAACAACCAACACGTCGTACATGGGGTGATTTTTCAAAGGTTAAATTCTAAAAGTGTGAAGATACCCCTAATAGACTATAACATTGTTCCTTATGGGGAAACGTGATTTAATTAAGACTTATTACANTTAGGAAACAACCAACACGTCATACATGGGGTGATTTTTCAAAGGTTAAATTCTAAAAGTGTGAAGATACCGCTAATAGACTATAACATTGTTCCTTATGGGGAAACGTGATTTAATTAAGACTTATTACATAATGTAAACTTCCCTGGAATGTAATTTTACCGTTAAACAAACTCGTGACAGACTGTCAGGTAACAATCACTATAAATGCTGCATATGCATTTTATTGTATGACGTGAGTTTAGCTTCCGTTCGTACAACTTTATGCGTTCCTGTTAGCTGGTTGCCTTCTGACGTAAACAAAGTTTCACATCTCTACAAAACGTCTATACACTTGCTGGGAACATACTGCTCTCGACGCTGTATTTTCGACATGTGTCACTAAGAAGATCTTGTATCAGTTAAAATTATCAAAAAATGAGAAAATATAACGTTAATATTAAGAGTAAATAAAGGGGTGATAATTTTCTTTGTAATTAATTTGTAATATATCTAGTACGTTTATGTTTCAACAGTGTGTATACAAATATGTGACTTTCAGCGAGCCGTTGGTCTTATGAGAACGGCAAAACTTGGTGTTGGTAATGTGTATAAAACGGGTTATGTGTATAAAATTAGTGGACTAACGTAAGTTTTGCTAGTAGTTAACTGCCAGTTTTATTACCACAATTTTTAGAATTTTTTAGTGGTAGGCTTTCAGCAGAAATTCCTTCCCATTGCAATAAATTCTGAATTATATTCACACCATTTGCTCAAAGTGCATCACATACTTTTCAGACTTACGATCCGCCACTTCTGAAACAATCTCGAAACCAAAATTAGGACTTGAGTTCGAAATGTGATCATATAAAAAATTATCCTCAAATTTTTAAAAGAACTAGTGGTTACTCTGATGTATGTAAGAATATTTAAAAATTTACTTTAAAGTAGGTAAATTCGGAGAAAATTATATGATATAAAATAAAAACAAGGCCAAAAAACCTATGGCTAACCTCTAATATATTGTTGGATGAAGCAAGTTAAGTAATTTAGAATAGGAAGTTCTGCCTCGCAGATTTGGTAGGACTTCAGGTGAAATAAACCTGATGACTTATCCTGGTCGATAATGGGTTCAGCTGAAATGAAGTTAAGACTGTGATGGGAGACAATACTTCAACACCTCCCTCGGGGGTGTACAGCCAGTCATCTGCCGAAACGTCGAGGACCACCGAGTACTCCTGAGTCAACTAGAATCAGCCTCAATGCTTAGTTCCTATAACTCTCCTTTATGCACTACATACAACCATGTGTTTAAAAACTAACACTGACTTNAGCCTCAATGCTTAGTTCCTATAACTCTCCTTTATGCACTACATACAACCATGTGTTTAAAAACTAACACTGACTTGTTAAGTTTTGCTGTATTTCAACGACTAACCCTATGTAAACTACGAAGATGCATGCTAATTTGNCTAACACTGACTTGTTAAGTTTTGCTGTATTTCAACGACTAACCCTATGTAAACTACGAAGATGCATGCTAATTTGTTCAGTAGAGATAACACAAATGATAATGAAAGTAATTTTGTTAAGGACGGCCACTTTAATTTGTCACCTTCCTTTGCAGTTGTACAAGAACAGCACCATCGAAGAGTGTGTATCTGGAATGGCGGTACACTGGTACACAGACACACAAAGTCAAGCGAACATACTCTCCGAAGCTCACAANAGTGTGTATCTGGAATGGCGGTACACTGGTACACAGACACACAAAGTCAAGCGAACATACTCTCCGAAGCTCACAAGCAGTATCCTGAAAAATTTCTCCTCTACACCGAGGCTTGCGTGAGTAAGTAGCATTTGTATTACTAAGTAGATATGACTTTCATTGACCGTTATATATTTTTAAGTGTTACTCAGTAGGAAATAATATTAAACTTACTAAGTATTATCGTGTACTATATAACTCTAATTTTCACACCTCTGTGAAGATGATTTCTACCAAAATCTGTGTTCGACAGTTTAATTGAAGCCCAGAACTGCCAAATGTACTTCATTCATTTAAAGGGCGAGGGTTAACATCTAAAGTCTAACGTGTTGTTTGACCTTATATTACTTTAACTAATTTTAATGCATTCATCCGGTAGTTAAACAGGAAGGACATTTCGAAAGGAATGAAACAATGATACACAAAGTGAATTTAATTCATTAAATCTACCAGTTTAGTTCATGTTACTAACTATGCGAGTTTTCTTATGTGCAGTGCATAANGTGAATTTAATTCATTAAATCTACCAGTTTAGTTCATGTTACTAACTATGCGAGTTTTCTTATGTGCAGTGCATAACCCACAGGATCCAGCTGTTGCCCTCGGTAGTTGGGACAAAGGAGTTCAGTACATGACCGACATAATTCAGGTAAGAGAACCACAAAATAATTAGACGGCTACTGATGTAACTTCATAGTNGTTCAGTACATGACCGACATAATTCAGGTAAGAGAACCACAAAATAATTAGACGGCTACTGATGTAACTTCATAGTTTCTGAGAAATGAGCCCATGTTAGAGTTGTCACTTAACCAAATATTATCATATATACAGAATGAGCCAGGGAGAAGTTTTTTTAATTTAGGGAGGTGATTACTCACAGGAAAGTAGGTCAAAGATTTTTTTTTATAGAAAAANCAGGGAGAAGTTTTTTTAATTTAGGGAGGTGATTACTCACAGGAAAGTAGGTCAAAGATTTTTTTTTATAGAAAAAATTCAAAATTGTGGCAGTTATGGACCCATGAAAATCGAATTGAAAATTACATTTCTCCACAAATATCAAAATNAAAAATTCAAAATTGTGGCAGTTATGGACCCATGAAAATCGAATTGAAAATTACATTTCTCCACAAATATCAAAATCCGCATGAGATTACGTGGCAAAAATCTGAACAGCGCTAATTAAAAAAAGAGGTCTTGTTAATGTGGAAATGTGGTGGTAATATCATTCCCCTTCGGGCGTCGTCACCCCCTTTTGGTCTCTTATTTCGAAACACTGTGCTGTAGATCATGTTTCGTAACGATAACGTATCCAGAATGTGAGAAGCTACAGAATATGTTATATTGTCAGAGCTCGCTCAGGCAAACAGTCTTGAAGATATTAATATGAGTATGTTGAAAGTTGTACATACTAATGCCCGAGAAATATACGCGGCATGTCATGAGGTGTAACATAACAACCAGGCGTTTCTCATTTCTACGTGCATGCAGGTCCGGAAACACCTTGTTATGGTTTTGGAAAGTTTTCGACAGGTTACCTTAGAAATGGAGGGTTGTCATTATACACTGAGGAAACAGGCCTTTGTTGCAGTAATGTGTGNTTTCGACAGGTTACCTTAGAAATGGAGGGTTGTCATTATACACTGAGGAAACAGGCCTTTGTTGCAGTAATGTGTGGACTAATATATTAGCCTCCACAATACAAAAATAATTATTAAAACCTGCAGGTTTGGATTGTAAAAGGCTGCGCTGCAACACATGTTCTGTTACGAAACGGTAACGATAATGTGTAAATTAACAAAGCAGGTTGTCTTGTTAAGACATTTTCATGTTATGTATTGTCGAGATAACNGGTAACGATAATGTGTAAATTAACAAAGCAGGTTGTCTTGTTAAGACATTTTCATGTTATGTATTGTCGAGATAACCACATGTTTGTGTTGAAGCGTGGTAAATAATGCCTGATGTGCAGCCATTTAGTTGTTTTGAATAATCGTGTTAAGGACAGTGGCATAATAAATAGATATAATATTCAGTGCAATAAGTTTTTCTCTTACATATTTATTATGTACTGTTTTAAAATACTGTTGTTATGAGTATGTGTTAGCTTACCAAGTGCGACATAAATGATAGAATTTTATTTATCTGTACAAACAAATGTATAGAACAATGTCATGGTTACAGAATCTGATCAAATTTGAGCCAACATTTTCGCAAATGCATGAAAGCACCGCTGACGGGATTGGTGGACATGCTAGAGTTTGCTTATATTGCCTGGCATGGATTCTGAACACGTAGCCTCGACTCTTCGCCATATTTCACTTCATTAGCATACACCTGCGCCTTCAAACGACCCTACAAATAATAATATAGTGGGTTCAGGTCTGATGACCTAGATGACCATGCCTCTGGGCCTCCTCTTCCAATCCAGCGACGTGGGTATNAGTGGGTTCAGGTCTGATGACCTAGATGACCATGCCTCTGGGCCTCCTCTTCCAATCCAGCGACGTGGGTATGCTGTGTCCGACTTCTCTGCACAGTTAGCCTACTATCCTAGGAAAGATACGAGTATAATGCTGGGAGTGTATCTGTACTNGTGTCCGACTTCTCTGCACAGTTAGCCTACTATCCTAGGAAAGATACGAGTATAATGCTGGGAGTGTATCTGTACTATGTATGTATGTGGATCCCCTCCTAATAACTTTTAAACAACCGAGTGGGTGGTAATAACAATATTAGTTTGTAGGAACACGATGACACTATCGATCGTCACGGTGGTGCAATCNCAACCGAGTGGGTGGTAATAACAATATTAGTTTGTAGGAACACGATGACACTATCGATCGTCACGGTGGTGCAATCTTTCATAAAAGCACGTCTTCTGTATTTATAAAACTCTGATAGCGCGAACTTCTCTGTGCGTGAGCGCACAAGTATGAATTCGTGTGTATTACATTTATGAGAATGGAACATATTGTATGCAATTACTAACCCATGTTTATGAGCACTGCTCAATTCTCACAATATAGTTATTATCCACTCGTACTGTACGTACAGTTCGTATTGATCTTTGGAATATATAAACACACAGACTAAAATATTTTCAGATTACACTAAATATATAGACAATAATAAAATATTATTTTTGCTCTATTATATTAAATTTACTTTTATACACTGATACAAAAACAGACATCGGCATCAAACTAATTGGTCCTCTATTTTCGAAGATGGCGCCATCTNACTTTTATACACTGATACAAAAACAGACATCGGCATCAAACTAATTGGTCCTCTATTTTCGAAGATGGCGCCATCTAATAAATAAAGCTTTTATAACATATTCCGAGATTGAATTAAACGATTCCTGCGAAATCTGTTATAAAAGTAGCGGAATCGTAAGCCACCTTAATAGTAGCTGACTATACATACTTCAGGTTTGTATNACTTTTATACACTGATACAAAAACAGACATCGGCATCAAACTAATTGGTCCTCTATTTTCGAAGATGGCGCCATCAAATAAATAAAGCTTTTATAACATATCCCGAAATTGAATTAAACGATTCCCGCGAAATCTGTTATAAAAGTAGCGGAATCGTAAGCCACCTTAATAGTAGCTGACTATACATACTTCAGGTTTGAATNGCGAAATCTGTTATAAAAGTAGCGGAATCGTAAGCCACCTTAATAGTAGCTGACTATACATACTTCAGGTTTGAATGCCTTATGTGCCTGTTTCACTGATTTCAACCAAACTTAGTATGCTAACTGCTTTTGTTTCCAATATTAAACACAGCAATTCTCCATCTTTTTCATTCAACGTTTGTTAAATGGTGTGATCTAAAAACTAAAGCACTTAAATCATATCTCAGGAATTGGTGAACCTATTTGCGCCAAATTAGACATACACGTAATACTATGGCAACTTACTCTTAATATATAATATTTTTATTTATTTTGCCCTCTTTTTAAAATAACATAATAAAAATATGTTTGGTTAGAATGCCATAGCTACCAAACCACTTGGCCATTTTCACTCTAGCCTGGTATAGACCATTAGACTACTAGAGTTATTTATTCATTGCGCCATTACCTACATTTTGTAAGACAGCATCACATGAATATTAAAGCTCTTATACTGTAGCTAGGGAACTACTCAACAAATTACCCCATAGTTTGGCACAACTTAGTGTTATATTAAACCACCAATTTATATCAAAGACTTTTTTTCGAAATGTCAACCATGTAGGTATTTTATGTTATAATAATGCCACAACTACCAAAATATTTGACTAACTTCAACCAAAATAGGTAGGCTAATACTACCGTTTGCAACAATTTAAAATGCTTATTCACTGCCTCTTTTGTCCGTCACTATGAGAGTTATTGCCACCTGAATAAAGTTTTTATATCGTGTCTCCAAAACTATTAAACTAATCACTAACAAATTTGCCAAGGAATAATACTGCAGTAGAAAACTCTTAACGATAAACCATTTTAAATGATATCAATATGAAGCTAAAATACAGTATAAATATTTTAACTAAGCGTATCCTACCTACGAACAGTTAGACCTATTAAAACATACCTTGGTAATCATCAAAATCAATTATTAGTACATTTCCCCCGCCATTTTGTAAGATAGTACCACATGTAAATTTGAGTATTTTATATCACATTACATCAAATACCAAAAGGAAATACACAGAAAAGCATACTAAAAGTAACGACAACGTAATTTTAGTATTTTAAAAAGTGAAAACTACTATTTTTATAATGTTGCCTCGTAATAGTTTGTTGTAGGGAGAGTATAAAAGAATACCCCAACTTTCTTCCAGATTTTATAGTTTTGGTTTGTTGGATGTTGGAACTAACACCAATCAAATGAACCGTGGAACCGCGAAGTTTGTTTACCGTTCATTCATAAATGTTCATTGTAACCACCATGAGCGGCCCGAACGACATCTACGCNGTTTACCGTTCATTCATAAATGTTCATTGTAACCACCATGAGCGGCCCGAACGACATCTACGCAAAAATCAAACTCGTTTCACGCTCTTGTCAGCATGTCCGGTGTTACGGTTTGGATGGCGTTCGTAACTCTCGGTATGAGGAGGTGAGGGGGTAGAGAGCTCGCATTCGACATGTCAATGTGAAGGGGACGGTCTGATGTTTTCTTTATGTGCCAAGAGATGACACTGGGAGCGTCTGTCGTCGCACAATGAGCGTGTGTTGTGTGTTAGTCCGCATCACGATGGCGACGGAACAACAGAAGGCGTTCTGTGTTATTCAGTTTGCTAAAAGTGAATCGGTTACTACTGTTCAACTGGAATCCCTTCTTTGAAAAGGTTTTTAGAGTGATTGTTTCCTCAGTTAGAAGTGGCGGCGGGGGACTTCATTTTCCAGCAGGATGGTGCGCCACCTTATTGGCACCTAGCTGTTCGCGAATACCTGAACGAGACGTTGCCGCAACGCTGGATTGGTCGAGGAGCAGCTTGTGACCAGGTTCTTCATCACTGGCCTTCAAGAAGCCCGGATCTTACCCCATGTGATATTGAAGTTATACTTCTTTTGGCGCATTTAGGGTAAAAGTTTAGTGTGCAACAGAAGTTGCACGCGCACAGTGTAACGAAATTTGACAGTGAACATGGTAGGGGTATTGCGNGAGGGTAAAAGTTTAGTGTGCAACAGAAGTTGCACGCGCACAGTGTAACGAAATTTGACAGTGAACATGTTAGGGGTATTGCGCGTATCGTCTTGTTATATACAAACGCAAGATACACAACATAGCACGTGGTTATATTTAAAAC
>NQII01004494.1:0-21074 GCA_002778355.1 Clitarchus hookeri
CAAAATCCCCGGATATATCCCCATTCTTTTGTTTTCTTGTGGTTATACATGAAGGCATTAATCTACGACACTACGATGAACACTAAGACAGAGCTCGTTGTAAATATCACTGTAGCTGGTCTGGAAATCAGGGAGTAGCCAGACGTGCTACTTCGAGAAAAACAGTCAATCAGTGCATTGTGCTATACATCCAAGTCAACGACATCGCTTTAAATAGAGTTTATGAAACTTGCAATTGAGATTTCAAATTGCGTTAAGCGATTGAGCTTAATGTTATTTAATAACCGCTTAAATGTGTCATGGGTGTTTATTTCATCATAGCATAAGAATACATTCGGGGAAGACATGTTCATTACATTAAAATACTCGTATGGAAAACCCCTTGAATCAACGAGAATATCCGCAATAATTTCAAGGCCATCATATATACAGAATGGTCTGCCTAACATGCACACCCCCGACATTTATGGAACGGTTGCAAATCACTAAATGCTCTTTTCGCTAAATGAAATTACATACGGGGTGAAGTAATTGGCCGCAATGTTACTATTCGTAGCACGTGTATGGACAGAAATAATTTATCCACATATGATTTTTCCCCTGGAACAAATACCTTTATTTCAACGGCATCTGAAAGTACGTGCAAAGAGGAATTCAGTGATATGGTATCTCTAGAGACCTGAAAAATTCGAGGAAACATCCCAGGATAAGCTAGAACACAAAACGTATGTGTTTAGATATTATTAGACATTGGTTCACAAAGCGTTTGACACCTCTTGGAGAACACTGGCCTTAACTTCGTGTTCCACTATAAAAGCAGATAGCCAATGTGCTATTTATATCTGCATATTTGTAGATAAGACTGTAGAGTCTATCCCGCAGGTCATTGAACTCGCAAATTTTTCAGGTCTGTAAGTAAATGGAATGGAAAGTAATACAGTAACGCCAAGAAATAATGTGCAAATATGATTAAGTTAGGTGGGCCAGTAGCATGGGGCAGTGGCACTATACTCACAGCTGTAAGCATGCAACACGCGCCATGACTCATCCTGGCGGGACCGCTTCCTTACAGCAGCATAGCGCTGACCATAATGGCGCAAGGGGCACGAAATGCGATATTGGGCAAAGGAGAGCACCACAGCGGAGGGAATGTGTGCGAAAGTCTGATATCAATATTTTATATTTTATTCAGATACCAACGTAATTCAGGTGATTTGTTTCATAGTCATTAACTGTACTGAGTAATGGGTACGTACAGCTGCACAACAAAAATAGAATAAACCAACCTAAGGGGAAATTCAATAGCATCCGCATGCATAGTACAAAAGAGCACAGTAATGGTTGAAAGGCTTCACATTAGGTATGTTCACAGCATGTTCTCGATGTGTTTACCTTCGACAGCAATACATATTTGTAAACACACATGTAGCGAGCAACGAGGGGTCCCGCCAGGATGAGTCACGGCGCGTGTTGCTTGCTTACAGCTGTGAGTACTGTTCCATTACCCCATGCTACCGCCCTCCTAATTTAATCATACTGTACATTATTTTTTGGCATTTCTGCGATACTTTCCATTGCATATGCTATATAACTGAAATCTACTTTGCTCGTACTTTCAGATGCGATTGAAATAAATGTGTGTTTAAAGGGAAAGAATCATATGTGGTTTAATTATTTCTGTCCATATACGTGTTACAAATAGTCACTTTGAAGAATATTACTTGCCGCCGTACGTAATTTCATTTAGTCAAAACCAAATTTCGTGATATACAACCGTTCCGGAAATTCTGGGAGTGTCCACGTTAGACGTATCATCCTCTATCTCTAAATAGCATAAAACAAAGTCTCTTATCCACGTTTGTCTGTGTATTCGCTCAGTACTTCTAAACAACTTGATGGATTTTGATGCGGTTATTAATATCGTTTTGAGAATTTCTCGAAGAAGGTTTTAATGTATAACACATATATATTAAATGTAATTATAGTAGAGAAATGTCAAACCGTTTGTAATTAAAACGTAAAACCCGCTTTTAGGGCGCTTCAATGGCTTACGCTGACTAAAACATAATACATACATCATATTAATGTACTAAATAATTGTAGCACTCAAAAAGGTCTACAGAAATGCCCACGATAGCATATGTTTATCTTTTAATGATGACTCAGAGTAACTATTTTTGTCTTTCAAAGTATCGCTGTAAAAACTAAATTGTTACCAGGTAAGCCAAGCAGGTTCGCTAGTATTATATATAGTATATATGTACATTAATTCTTATTTGCAGCCACCCAGCATCACTTCACTTGCCCTCTCCACGGGCGTGTGAGGCGCAATGCTCGAACCCCTTCACCGGTAGCCAGATAAGCGGGTACAGCGTTAAAACAGACAGCCACGTAATACGGACATATATCACGATAAGGCTACCAGAACTGAAAGTGGTACCATCTTTGGAGGATTGAATATCTTGGGAATTTNACGGACATATATCACGATAAGGCTACCAGAACTGAAAGTGGTACCATCTTTGGAGGATTGAATATCTTGGGAATTTTTTTGAGATGTCCCCATATCCCCTTCGGGGCAACTAGAGATGTGATGAATATTGTTAGTCAGGCCAGCTCAGCTAAACAAGAAGCGGTGTGTCTCTGTGCAGGGGAATCTGGAGTAATTGGTGGCTATTAGCGCCAGGCGTGTGTTACAATCGGAACGAAATAAGACGATGCTATGACCAACAAGTGAAGTCTGCGAGTTTCGAGAGAATAGAGAGAGTGACTTNAATCGGAACGAAATAAGACGATGCTATGACCAACAAGTGAAGTCTGCGAGTTTCGAGAGAATAGAGAGAGTGACTTATATACTGGGCTGTGGGAAAAAAATTACTGTGTGTTGGAGGCAAACATTCGGTCTGATGTTTATGTATGGCAATGGACATTTAGAGCGTGTATGTGTACTGTTATGAAGTGATCAGGCCTTAGATGAACGGCCTGCCTGATCACACCTTCAAACATGGAACCAGGACACGAGCGTGATTGCAGAAGCCTCTTGCGAAAGACAGTTGCAGAAATCTCCTCCNACCTTCAAACATGGAACCAGGACACGAGCGTGATTGCAGAAGCCTCTTGCGAAAGACAGTTGCAGAAATCTCCTCCACCGGCCAGTAAACGGGCCCGAAAATATTAAACAACGCACCCGATATTGGCCAGCGTAACAACGGGAGTGGCATCTTTTGTAGTCTGGTTACTGGAAAGAGAAGACCTCTGAAGATGGGCGTGTCCGGCCGTCGTTAACCGCCTCCTAGAATCAGCCTCCGGCAACATTAACAAGATGGGGACTTTCCAATTAGATTGTAATAGTAATAGCGTGAGCTAATAATACTTAATATAATTAATTAGCATCTGGTTATTCCATTTAAGCTCACTCGATTAATAGTTACGTAAATAGTTATTGTATAATCCTTATATTAATTAAACTCCATATTATACTGCTGTGCTCTACCTAATCATGACNTACGTAAATAGTTATTGTATAATCCTTATATTAATTAAACTCCATATTATACTGCTGTGCTCTACCTAATCATGACTCATTATTTAAGCTGCGCCCTTAGCCCCTTTCAGGTGCGAATGTAGTTAAAAGCTCATTCATAACAGTACGCCTAAACAATAAGTGAGGATTCATTAACATTAGGTAGAACAAAAACTGTGGTAATGAATTAAATTATAAAAGAAATTCCCATAAGATATTCCGTTCGCTGATATGAATGGTAAGTGTTAATATGAGATACATATTATTTAATTTTTTCAATTGTTGTGTGCGGTTTATAACATTGTAAATAATTAAAGAAATAAAATTGAACGGTTTTCAATTTATTAACACCTCCAATACTCAGGAACTCGAAAACGCCCTTGGTGGCTTGTGAGCGTATATTTACAGTCATATTCCCTATAATTACAGAAAGATACAAGAATTTGGAAAGTGAATACAAAGCGGATTCCACTCTCAGAAGAAAAAAAGAAATTTTTGTTGACATACTTAATCGTTTACAGTTTAGCATCAAACACCATGTTGACCTATTCTTCTTTCCAATATTTACGAGACGTTGTTACTGAATTACTGTACCATACAAAGAAAGGCTACAACCACAATACATGAGCACGAACCTGCTATGTTCAAGCAGTACACATTGAGACAGACAGTCCAATTTCACAATGGTCAAGGTCACACACTCACCACAGCAATAGTCAAACGGGCAGCAACATGTCACAAGCTGTTCACTTAAATATGCATAAAATTTTTGAATAATCCTTTCAAGAGTGTGACAATGAACAACATTCAAACTATATAATTTGTTTAAAAACTGCTTCATATGTAAACTCTGTAGGTGGCGGTTACACCTCGCGAATTAGCCGGTGTATATAAGGAGAGTTGCAGTTAAGAGAGTTGGGTGGCTCTTAACAACGAAGTCTTGAGAGCCAATGAGGGTGAAACGAAGTGAGAATTGAGCAGTGCTGGAATGCAAAGGTGGGGGAAATGGGAAATACCAGAGAAAACCCACCGACCAGCAGCATCGTCTGGTACGTTTCGCACTTGCAAAAATCCGCGAGTGACCCGGCCGGGGATTGAATCAGGTACGCCTTGTTGGGAGGCGAGCTGTCTAATCACTCAGCCGCCACGGCCCCTATACGATAAGGAGAGAGAGAAGAATAAAAGAGCGCGAATGCTACATATTTATTCCGCTAATGTATTGTAAGTGTTTTTCACTTTCCTAACTTCAAAGCCAATGTCATCCAAGGTTACGGTGAAGACAGCCATAGCCATGATCTAAGGTCGCTCTTAATATCAGTTTTTCAACACAGTTTTCACCCGAGTTTGGTGATACGAATCCTTCTTATTCAAAATACATATGCATAAAATATGACGCGAATTAGTTTGCAAAGAGACTTACATTATAAATTTTGCTCCCACAATGTGTAAAAAAAAAATAAAAAATTTAATTGATAATTTTATAAAATAACTCTATTGTGAAAAAAATTAACGACTTGTGAAGAAGAAACAAAGAAATTCTAAATACGTTTTATAACATAATTGAAAAAATTTTAATAATATAACATTTTTTCAAAATAATTCGGAGGCAAGCACAGAAAATTTATATCCCAAACATGTTCTTACATTCTTCATGAAATATAAGAAGCGCAGAAGATTCTTTATGTACATATAAAATTTTCAATAAACAATAGTTGGTTGAGTCAGAGCAACCATTTTATTTTTGTGCTCGTTTCTGCAGCTAGATATTTCTGGTTCCTTGTATGACACCAAAATCGTAAAAACTATTTATCATATATTGGTTTACTTTCAATTATATTACACCAGGCAACTACTTACTGAAAAATGTTTGATTGGAATATAAAACTATAAACACTACCATCTACAAAACATTACAGTCCACAAACACTTTTCCAGCAAGTAAAGGACAATACTGGCATAGGTCGTTGTCATGCCTTCTTATTCGTCCAGTGGTGCTGGAGGAAAATGCTAGTTAAACAATGAATTGTTATTTATCAAATAATTAACTTAACGTTGGCAAACCAATAGGCAGATGGTATTATTCAGGCTGATAGCTGCTGACCTAGCCGCTATAATATCTTGTTGATTGGCATGTTGTTGCTTCAATTGTCACGATTATTTTCTTGAATGGAGAACACTAGCTCGCGTACACGCACACACATATAGTCTCGAAATTCGTAAAATGTGGCACCTTCCTTTCCTGCGTGTACCGTTTGCTAGAATACCGTACAGAATCAAAAGGCCAAGTTGTCAAAAAAATGCCAAGTTAATGGTACTAAGAATTTTTTTAAAAATAATTATGCCCATGCGTGTGTGTGTATGTAAGCATATATATAAATATACGTTAGTTTCTAGATAATCAAAAGGTTTCAAATCCTTTCCTGAACTTTGCTCTTTTAAATATCTAATATTACTTTAGTTAAAAAAAAAACTTAATTTATTCGTTCATATTTTGAGTTCACTCAAAATTACAGGTAGTGTTCATTTGTCCAACACAAATTATAACAACCAGTTTCCTATAATTTTTCAAAGAATTTCTTAGTTATTCAAGTAACCAGGAGAGCGTATTTAACCCATATTTGGTTAATGACGACGAAAATACTGTATGTTCGTTGTGGCAAATGCTCTCACCTATCATTTATAATTGTGATTTTTCCCTATTACTTTTGAGACCTTACAATTGCTGTTCAAATAAAAGTAACACTAGTCTCAGATGTTCGTAACTAAATCAAAAAAAGTTTTTTTTGTCCGTATGTAGTAGAGTGATCTTGGCGACAATATTCCCAGAAGAAGGAGGGGGGGGAGCTCTCAAAGAAAGTACTGGGATTGGATGAGAAAGTTTTACAACGAGTATAACGAGCAAAGTTTGTCGGTAAAGTCACATTACGTTAGCTCCCGTTTTTAAATTCTCATAGAAATAATTCAAGCCTTCTGTGGCGTCAGATGTGATGTGCCAGTTTTCTCTCTTGCCTTGAAGTATTATGGACATTTACTAAAAAATTGCAGAGGTTGATATTTGTTCGTAAAATGCGGTTTTTTTTTTTTTTTACTTATTAGTCGGCCAAATATGAAAAATTGTCCACAGTAATATTAAGAATTGAAGAATGGCGTGCTCACCCATCATACCCACCCAATCAAAGTATTTTGCATTGAGGTAGCTCGAACTCGATGTAAAATGCAGTGAGTTTTTGATAAACTTTCACTGGAAAATATCTTCTTATGAGGCAATGTGTTAATACATATTCCTACTTAAAGTACGTATAATAAATTTATTTGAAGATTGCAGTTTTCAATATATAATTAGTGTTGCGTATTAAGTTTGAAAACCAGCCAATCAAACGTAAGATTTTCATTCAGCTCTAATGGTGGCATATGTACGTCATATACTATCTCGCCGAAATGTGTAATGGTAACGCGAACCTGTGAGAGAATAATACTTTTCCGTTCACCAGCAACAGCGTTTACAAACCAAGGATTGGCCCGTGCGTCAACAAGCCCACTCGCATAAAAAAAAATACAGTTTTTAATGTTTGTTGCGGCACAAAGAAATTCCAATATTCAAAATACTTTGTATAAATTTAACCCGTAGTGAATGTATACATGGCTGTGTGAGCCTGTGTGTATTAGTATCCCTTCTTTAAATTCTTGAAAGCGTTAACCGTATTTCACCAAACTCGGTAAACATCTAGTAAGGACACCTGTCTTTTATAATTTTTGACCACGCCGGTCACTTACTTTAAAAATAGTGGCCAATTTAATATTTAGGGTGATATGTTATATATTGGGAACTATTATATCGATTTCAACAAAATTTTGTATATTTGCAGCGTATTGAGTACGCATCGAAATTATAAATTAATGTTGTTTTTGGTCGGCCATTTTTAATGATAGCATTACAGTGAAAAATAAATTATTTACGTTATATCTTGAAAACTACTAAACCAATTCCCACCAAATTTGGCACATAAGTAGTACTATTGAAGTGAATGTATACGTAAGCAATTCAAATTGACCAGGCAATAATGTTCAGTATGGCAACCATACAAATATTTTAGGTTTATTTCTATAAATATCCTACTGTTCCGCCAATTTTGACCAATTTTTGTATGCAGACAGTATCTATAAAAAGCATCATATCTGCCAAAGGTGTGCACTTCCTTACGGCACTATGTAAGATAGATAATTATGTATTTATAAAGTTTTTATATCATTTCTCGGGTAAACATTTACCAATTCTTACCAAATATATAAAATAAGTTGTTATATGGCAAGTGATGTATACTAGCATGTATTTGGTATTTTAGACACTTATTTTAATATAGCATCCATGTAACTATTTCAGTTTTGCATGTTATGTTGTCGAATAATGTAAATAATTCCAACGTAACGTTGTCTTTCGTCCACCATTTTGTAAGATAGCATCACATGACAAATTACAATTTTTTTACAGCCGGAATACAAAACGTATTTTTCTTTCAAATTTGGCCAACAAATAGTACTACGACAGACCACGTAAACGGATGTATTTTAGCCTGTTCAGGCATTTAACAAAAAATTGGAGGCCATATAAACATTTTAGCCAGGCATTTTATGTCTACAAAATTAAGAAAAATATTTCAAATTAAATTATATGCTAAAAGTATACATTATGTACATCAAATATGCCTATAAACAGCCTCGTTTATCCGCAATTTTGTACAATAGACCCTCTTAAAAAATTAGGCTTTGTGTCATACCTCGGGAAACAATGAACCGATTTCTTCTAAATTTTGGCAAAGAAGCTGTACTTGGGCAGACCATATTAATTTACACTGAGTTGCCAAATTATTATGACCACTTGACACTTTTACGCAGATCGACCATAACTTCACGTTGTTGCCACTAGAGGGCGAGATAGCTATAAAAAGGTAATGCAGGACAAGTGAAGCACCAATTGCACTGTGGTGCTTGCGAATAAATGGGCAAAAAACGTGATTTATCTGCGTTTGAACGCGGTATGATTGTAGGCGCTCGAAGCACCGGAACCAGTATCAGCAAAACGGCTGCACTTGTGAAGTGTTCGAGAGCAGCAGTAATTAATTTTTACAGAGAGTGGACTACCAAGCAGAAAACCGGGTCTCAACGTCAGGCTTGTGGTCGTCACAGGCTACTGAATGCTCGATCTGAAAATATACTTGCCAGAGTTTGTCCAGTCCAACAGAAGAGCAACAGTACGTCAAATTGTGGGGAATCTTAATCAAGGAGCAACTGCGAAGGTCCTTGAACGAACTGTTCGCCGCACATTACACCGTATAGGCTATGGAAGCCGACGACCTGTTCGAAAGCCTCTACTGTCTGCCTTGAACAAGAGCAGACATCTCAAGTTCGCAAAGGAGCACAAGGATTGGACAGTAGATGACTGGAAAAGGGTCATGTGGTCTGATGAATCGCGTTTTAAATTACACCATGCAGATGGCAGGGTGCGAATATGGGGAAAACAACACGAAAGCATGGACCCCAACTGCATTGCCACAACACTTCAAGCAGGTGGAGGCAATATTATTGTTTGGGGGATGTTTTCTTGCCATTGTATGGGTCCTTTAAATCCTGTGGAACAACGTTTGAATACCCAAGCGTATTTAAGTGTTATCGCAGATCAAGCACATCCTGTTATGTTAATGGTGTACCCTGCCGGGGATGGATACTTCCAGCAGGACAATGCTCCCTGTCATAAAGCTGTCATTGTCCGCAGATGGTTCGAACAGCATGACAGAGACTTAACCTTGCTTAGTTGGGCTGCACAATCAACAGATCTCAATCCAATTGAGAATCTGCGGGATGAGATTGAACGGAACATTAGGCAGCTGGATCCAGTACCGTCAGATCTTAAGGAATTGGAAAGTGCAGTACATCGGAAATGATCTCAAATTCCTTATACCACCTACCAACATCTCATAGAATCCATGCCAGGACGAATACATGCAGTATTAAGGGTAAAAGGTGGTCCAACATTTTATTGAGGGGGTGGTCATAATAATTTGGCCACTCAGTGTATGTTTTAAGTCTGCATAACCCTTATTTTAAGAAAGGCTATTTTAAAAATATTTTAGCTTAGTGTGCAATATTTATGAAACTATGAAGCCGATTTTAACTTAACTTTGTATACGGGTAGTTTCTACGACCATTATCGAAAGTGCTATTTCCTAAACTTTTTGTCCTCTGTTTTGATGATCATCAATTGAAAAAAAGTTAGTTTCTAACCAATCAAACTATTCCCACCAAATTTTTAACGCAAGTAGTGAAACAGCAGAGTTTGTAAACTAACTTATTTCAGGTGTGACATGTCTTTTTTAATTACGTTAATATGAATATTTAGGTTATTATGTCATACCTATTAAATAATACGACAAAATTTAACCAAACTTCGTACACTAACAGTATTCATTAATATCATCAATTTCGCATACAGGTACCCTCTTTTTCCGTTCTTTAAGAACATAATGCCAGGTAAGAAAATATAAGATTTTTCATATATTCTGAGCAATTCAACTGATTTACACCAAGTTTTTTAAACCAATAGTGCTACAGAAATATACATGATTTAAGTGGGATCAGACTTAGATTTTCGAAATAGTGGCCATATAAATATTTCAACAAGTTTTACATATATATTTAAGAATTTAACAAAACTCAACGACACTTTTTATGCTTACAGTATTTATTAGAAGCAGAGTATGCAAAAGCATTTTTTTTAGATTATTTTGAAATATTGCACATATTACGGAAAAAGGGTTTTAATGCCTTATCTCGTAGAACAATCAGCAGTTATCTACAATATTCAATAAACAAATAGTGCTATGGTAGGCAATGCAAACTTGCGTGTTTTAAGTGCCTCACACACTTATTTTCAAAATGATGGCCACGTAAATATTTCAAGTAAGTAAACCCTATTATTCATAACATTGGACTGATTATATTTTAAGTTAATGCTGCGTATTCTACCCCCGTGATGCAGTTCATTCCACTTTAAAAATTTTACGAGGTTTTCTGGATTCGATTCTGGTAAGACACATGTATATAAGTAATTGTCTCGGTAATTTTTCATATGTTCCTGGTTAATGCACTAAAAAACTATATTTTGTGGCAACCACAAAATGTTTTGTTAATATTCACCTTTCCAAATAAATTTTGTGGCGAACACTAAACCGCTTACTTGTCACCACTACTTTTAGTGGCAGTAATAAATTTTCTCGTAGTAACTACAAAATAATTTGGCAGGGTGATCTCTCTACAAAATATTGTGCTCCGTACGACATTGCTGTCAACGAGACACTATGGCCTACTCTTCCTTCTAAGCTTTTGCAAGTCTCTTTTCTTCTAAATGATGTGCTTCTTTATCCTTGTTCAGCTAATTGGCAATGCCATGTCACAAGATACATCAATAGCAATGATACTGTTATTGTTGCATGTTATATTTTTATAGCAAGTAATTTATTATTAAGTCCTTGATGCTATCTATGATCTTAAATTTTTAGAATTTCAGCGACACTATTGACAAATGAGCCAAAGTGTTAATATACCACTTTATACAATTCTTTTCAATACTGCCTATATAGTCAAAATTTTGCCCTTCCCATACGCATTTACCCAAACTGTTCATGGAACTTCTTGTGAATGTGCTAGGGTAGAATAAAATGATATGCATTATTTTGCGACTATCCAAATCTGACAAGGTAATTGTGTTGCTGAATTTGCTAGACGAACCGAATGATTCTTGGTTCGAGAATATTTACATGTTTTCTATATTCTTATATCATTCAAAGATTTAAATACTTAAATTTATACTAAAACTAGCTGACCCGGCAAACGTTGTTTTGCCATAAAAAGTATTTCTAGTATAATATAATAAACCAATTTATTTATTATATAACACGTGCTCGCGNTATCATTCAAAGATTTAAATACTTAAATTTATACTAAAACTAGCTGACCCGGCAAACGTTGTTTTGCCATAAAAAGGATTTCTAGTATAAAATAATAAACCAATTTGTTTATTATATAACACGTGCTCGCGACACGTGTTGAGTACTGNTCTGTGGAGAGAACTACACTTATATATTAGATAATTTAATAAATATTAATAAAATGGAAATACAAAAAATTACAGCTTTGCGAGCAATAATAAAGTTAATNAATAAAGTTAATTAAGAAGTACACTTAATTATTGAAAATATAATTGTAAACACGTCACTACTACGATCTGAGCACAAATGAATAAGAGAAAGGTTATTGTGTGAGAGAAAGTGGAGACCGGCTACTCCGTGCTGTGTCACTGGGAGACACCTGGTGGGAATAAATTGTAACCTAGATCGATAAATGATCGATGATAATTGATCAGTTATCGACAAAGGGTAAAATTTATTAAATTACTAATATCGCTATAAAAAATAAGGGTTGGTGGTAGAAGGGTGAAAATTTAGTAGGGTATGTATTTTTTGATGCCACATCATAAAAAAATAAAAAATAAAATTTTTGTTGAAACAATAAAACAAAATTGTTTGGGGGTGGCCACCCTTAGTACTTAGGGGTGAAAAAAATAGATATAAATCGATTCTCAGACCTACCGAGTATACATAAAAAATTTCATAAAAATCGGTCCAGCCGTTTCGGAGGAGTTCAGTGAATAACACTGTGGCGGGAGAATTTTATATATTAGATAAATTGACATCGTACAGTTTTCCCTTTGCACGAGTAACATTATATAACAAAGTGAGCACAAGCCAAGCTCTGTGAGTGTAGTTGACGATATTGCATGTTACAAAATTACGTTCTTTCAAAATGACCTCAGCATGGAACGATGTGAAAATAAAGCCTGTGATTATTTGTGATATACCATTTCATGCATACATTAATAAACGCTTTGCGATGATTATAATTTGCTGGTGTTGCTTTGTAAGAACGAAACAAATTTGCGACATACGGACACGTAGTTCATAGCTAGAATTAATGAAATTGTTTCCGGAATGATGGAAAGCTTAGATGAATATTTTAAACGTTTTATTCACTAAGATTTGATCTAAGTTGTAATTTCATCTCCAAGGATTTTTTTTAATGGAAAAAGGTTCAAACGTGNTACAAAATTACGTTCTTTCAAAATGACCTCAGCATGGAACGATGTGAAAATAAAGCCTGTGATTATTTGTGATATTCCATTTCATGCATACATTAACAAACGCTTTGCGATGATTATAATTTGCTGGTGTTGCTTTGTAAGAACGAAACAAATTTGCGACATACGGACACGTAGTTCATAGCTAGAATTAATGAAATTGTTTCCGGAATGATGGAAAGCTTAGATGAATATTTTAAACGCTTTATTCACTAAGATTTGATCTAAGTTGTAATTTCATCTCCAAGGATTTTTTTTAATGGAAAAAGGTTCAAACGTGNTTTATTCACTAAGATTTGATCTAAGTTGTAATTTCATCTCCAAGGATTTTTTTTAATGGAAAAAGGTTCAAACGTGTGTTACTAGAATACGTTTTAGATGGTAAAGTTCCATACATATACCTCAGAGTTGTCTGTAGACACGCATCATATTTTTTTTTATTCCCATGTCATAAAGTCAGACTCAGAGCATAAATTCTCCTGTGAGTCGCTGACGTCAGGACGGATGCCTATTGTGGCGTCATATACGTAGAGACCTTGAAGCATGTGGTATTGAGTGAGCAAAATTCGGCCCTAGATCTTAGGCATTTCGAGACCTTGAGCGTGCATAACTGCTGCAGGAAGGCGTCGTGGTACCGNAAAATTCGGCCCTAGATCTTAGGCATTTCGAGACCTTGAGCGTGCATAACTGCTGCAGGAAGGCGTCGTGGTACCGCACACTTAACTACCATCATTATTTGTGATGACGGTTGTAGTGAAGGCTGCCATTAACTAACATATAACCTTATAAATGTATACATTAAGCAATGAAGAAGTGAGTTAAATGTATTTAAAACACCACTAACAAAATTTTACATGCAAATTAAGGTTGACATTATGTGTATAAATAAACAGATTACTAACGTATAACCAGCATTCAATAATTTTATTTAACTTCTTGCAGGTAACATTTTAACTAATAACGTAAATTTCGATCAATCCTGACCAGAAAACCTCTTTTATATAAATCTAAATTATTTTTTCTCCATCTCTGGCTTAATCTTTAAGCAGTGGGCAGGTAGTTTTCAGATTACTCGCCTCCCACCTAGGCGAACCGGGTTCGATTCCCGGATTTTCGCAATGGGGGAATCGTGCTGGACGATGATGCTGGTAGGCGGATTATATTGGGGATCTCCCGTTTCCCCGCCCTTGAATTCCGGCGCTGCACCATACACACATTATTTCAACCACAACAACTCTCAAGACCTCGCTGTTAAGATTAGCCCAAATATCTCCACTCCACTCCTATCTGCTTTCGTCTATCACTCTTAAAAGGTGGGTTTACACGCTACAATAAATTGTAACGATGTGATTGTAACAATTTATTGTTATAAATAAATCGAAATAGTGAGTACTGAGTACATACAACGATTTCCTGTCCAATATTTATTGTCGACCGCGGTACAACTCAGTCACCTGTTGCGATGGAGGAAGTACTGTTGTGGTCTTTATATGTTATTTGTTTAGCGAGAAAAGTGAAAATGTCGCGCAGACGAAGAAGAAAGTGGAGTCGCCAGTAGTTGCTGAATAAAAGGGCGTTTTCTCATATCAAGTTATTGAAAGAGTTGCGGAATAATCCCAATGNGCAGACCAAGAAGAAAGTAGAGTCGCCAGTAGTTGCTGAATAAAAGGGCGTTTTCTCATATCAAGTTATTGAAAGAGTTGTGGAATGATCCCAATGACTGGCGGAATTATTTAAGAATGGATAAAGAGATTTACGTTGAGTTAAGTTAAGTTTCTCCATAAAATATGAAAAATGATACTGTTATGAGAAAAGAGATATCTCCTCATGAAAGAATCTCAGCTACCTTACGATTCGTTGCCACCGGAAGAAGCTTTAAGGACATGGAATTTTCAACTGTCATTTTTAAACCAGCTCTTAGCAAAATAATCCAAGAAACCTTGACGCTCCCCGCGTCCATGTATTTTGGCCGTCAGAACACACGCGCTAGCGAAGCCTGCAGGCGGTCAACACCAATAAATATTAAGGGTGGCGGACGTGTCCAAAAAAGGATCCCGCGCCTCACAGCTGCAAAGACGGGCCACCCAAGTTTTCTGCACGTGCAGACGGCATCCGGAGGCAACGGAAGGCACCAGGGCGCGAACACAGCTGCACTGGGCAGCTGCCCCAAGATACGCCGAGGTCCCACGACCCCGGGCTTCACCGCAATAAAACCCTGAGAGCTTTTGGGGCGAGCGTGCGGAGAGAATAGCGGCAAGGCAGGGGAACCACACATACGCCAAGCCAAGAGGCCACCCAAATATTTCCGCATGCACAGGACGAAGTGCTTAAACTTGTAAACCAGGATCGAGGGGCAACACCGGACCCACGCGCGCCGGAGGGCCGCACACGTTGTTTTATAACCCAGGGGGGACGCGGCCATCGGCCGGCCACCTGCAGAAATAACACGAGTTCAATATGGCGATGGGGGCCTACAAAAACGACGAGAGAGAGGAAGGGAGAGTTCAGTCAGGCGCTAGCAGTGAGACGCATCAGTCAGTCGGAGTCAGTCGAGGATCGAGAATGCATCACGACGTCGACCTCAGTCGGAGGCCGTCAAACGGGACGTGCGATGGGAAGAGTCAGAGAAAACGTGGCAGTCAGTCCGGAGGGCGGAACGGGAGCAGTCAGTCCGGAGGGCGGAACGAGATCAGTCAGTCGGGAGGAGTCAGTAGGAAGTCAGTGAAACGCGAACAGAGACACGACACAGTTGGTCGGAGGTCCGTCCGCGAGACGTCCGGTGTTCGGAGCCGGACGACGGGAGTTCGACACGAGCAGTCAGTGGGAAACATAAACCAATCCAGCAGGGAATCAATCAGCCGCAGTAACGAGCCGAAAGTGACACGGGAGTACGGTACTGCCACCCCGGGATGCGCAGATAGGCGGTCACTACATTAAGGGGTCCGCCAGATCCGGACGCGAGTCAACCAGCCAGTTTACCGCAGAAGCCAGTCAGTCCAAGCAGTTGCAACGCACCGAGGAGGGGAGGATCGAGTGGTGAGCTTCGCCGGAAGGCCACGTCGAGCTAGTGGGAATGTCCAGCCGGGACGTGGTAGGGCAAGGAACAAGCCGTTACTGCCCTACATCGAGAACGGGAGCGAGGGACGAGCCCGACCGAAGGGCGTCCGCTCAAGGAGAAGCCAGCCGCGTGCAACAGACCAATGACAGAGGCCGACAAACGGGATGTAAGGTGGGAAGCATCCGAGAAAACCCATGCACAACGCCGACGGGAACCGAGGAGGGCGGAACGAGTCCGCGAGGAGACGACCACGGCAGCCGGCCGTCATCAGACGCAGAGTCCTGCCAGTTCCCGCTCACCAGACCTCAACTGCAGGACCAGCTACCAGCACAACAGGACAGATAAGTACAGTCATCCAGCGTGTGTGAAGAGTACTACCCCCCTACACCCCCCCTTTGTATAAACGGGAAGGAGTTGTCTCTAGAGCTCGTGAGTGAATTATAACTTGTTCAAGGAATAATAAAACTAGATAGTTTTTTTGAACTCCAATCGCCATGTGTTTACTTCAGTAGTAAATTGGTCCTTCAGACAACAGTGTCAATCACCTTCCTCCTAAACCACAGCTCTGGGAGTTGTCAACCTGTGTGGCTACCTACAATGTATTAAAAAAATTATACATGTATGTTATTTACAATATTTTTTATTCTTTTAATCAATATACAATACAAACATTATAAATAAATGTAATACAATATTAAATAAATAATCATAGAATACGTTTAGCACATGAAAATGTCCTGCTATACCTCGAAATTTTAAAAGTAGGTAGAAACATTATTTTTCATTGATTGGTTGGGATTTATGTTACTTGAACTTAACATGTTTTTTGAGTAAGTGGATTGTTCAGTTTTGGGTTGTTGAGGATTAGATTGTTGAGATTCGGGTTGCTGAGTATCGGGTTGTTAATAATTGGTATGTTGAGAATTGGGTTCTTGAGAATTGTGTTGTTGAGAGTTAGATTGTTGAGAATTGGGTTGTTGAAATTTGGGTTGCTGAGTATTGGGTTGTTGATAGTTGATATGTTGAGAATTGGGTTGTTGAGAGTTGGGTTGTTCAAGTTTGTATGTTTGAGAGTTTGGGAGAATCGTGTTAGAGAATTTGGAAATATCATGATTGAGAGTTTGCGAGTTTCGTGTTTGAGAGTTTGGGAGTATCGTGTTAAGCCGTTGAACGTTATTGGATGGACGAGGATTGTGTTGTTGAGGGTAGGATATCTGAGGGTAAGAGAGTTGATGGTCTGATATTTGATAGTTGTATGGTTGGTGGTAGTGGTTTCGAGGGTATAGTTGAGGGTTAAATTGTTTATATTCATTATTTTCGAATGAACTCTGTGGGTGACTGTTCATTACTTTAAAATCTTTGGTGAGTGCTTCAACCTCCCCCTCAAAAATCACGTCATCAATAAGTTTTCGAGCGAATACGGCCTAGTTACCTTTAAGGGAACGTAGCTTATGGCCTTTATACTTCCCGTAGGCTTCGAATTCATCATCAGGACGAATAGCATTTAGCTGCTGTCCCGCTAGCTGTATCACCTCATCTGTCGGAGTCAAGTTCTTTTTCCGCTTTGGCCGCAGTACACTTGGTGATGTAGTTGATCCATCATCTCCTGGTGTTGGCATAGCCGATGACGTGATCTCTCGTCGATGGAATTGTTCTAGATCCGTATATTCAGAATCTTCCCGAAAAAAAAATTGAACATGTATTTTCAGTTTGCACTAAACGTACAATAATGGAAGGCTATATCAGATGAATATAATATAAAATGGCATTGGGTAGATATACAATTTGGGTAGAAAAACAAAATTTTTCATGTGTCTGTGTGTGTATCTGTCTGTCTGTCTGTCGAAAGTAATTAAATCTGGTTCGTTTTATTTTTGTTCCAGTTCCCTAAAACAGCAAATGAGTGGTTGAAAATCGCTTCAGATTTTGAAGAGAAATGGCAGTTTCCTCATTTTTTCTGCGCAATTGATGGCAAACATTTCAGGATTGTTCCACCGAAAGATAGCGGTTCCCATTACTATAACTATAAAAAGACACACAGTATAGTTTTGATGGCTATAGCAAACGGCACACTGCGAATTTACATATTGTGATGAAGGAGGGAAAGGAAGAATATCTTATGGAGGTGTAATAAATAACACTCTTCTCTACGAAAAACTCGTAAATAACCAATTGTATATTCCTGAACCTGAACCAGTTACCTTCGATCTTGATCTGGAACATGTTTATGTGGGGGATGATGCCTTAGCATTGCGTCCTGGCCTTATTAAGCCTTACAATCGGGATTCACTTAATAATGAGAGAAGAATATGCAACTATCACATATCCAGGGCACGGGGAGTGGTCGAGAACACTCTTGGAATTTTAACATAACGATTTCGTATTTTTAACACCGCAATTAATTTAAATATGGAAACCATTGAATCAGTAGTTCTTGCATGCTGTGCTTTACACAATTTGTTGCTCAAAAAATCTGTTACCTACACCTCTCTTGAATGTTATAATCACGAAAATATTAACGATGGTACTATTCATTTAGGTGCAAGGAAAAATCCTGATATATTACACAACCTCAAACGACATTCACGAGGTCAAGTTTTACAAAACGCAAAAACTGTTCGAGAAAAGTTCTGTACGTATTTTAACGGGGAGGGGTCAGTTCCTTGGCAAGAATAAAGTGCGTTGAATGTATGACATTTGCAGTTCTTGAAAAAAGCATATTATAATAATCGTTTATAACACTTTTGTTTTATTTAGTTATAGTAATTTTTTCACTTTATTAAGTTGCAGACAATTAATTTGAACCCCATTAATTTGTCATTTATTCATTAATATTTGTTATAATTAATGTAGGCCTTCTGTTTTCTGACATGTGATGTGTATAACAATCTGACAAAACAATGGAACTATTTTTACTATAAATAAAAATTCATCTTACTTACATATTGTGATATTTCTTCGTCCCCATCACCCATTGTACCCATAGCAGGTCTTGCAGAGTCCTGGTTGTTCAACAAATGCAGAAGGTCAAAGCACCGCAAACAAGGTTTATATACATCTTCCGCACCTGCCCCGGATTTCAATGAATTGTTGACTTTTGCTAGTTATTTGTTATATACCGTACGCAATGAATTTATCTATTTCACTGCAGTGCTTCTGTCTGCCAACGGATCAAACTACTTATATTTTTTAACAAGCTCTGCATACGCCAAGACTTTTTTATTTGTGTCGGAGTATTTTTTGCTCTTAATGAGCCACAAACACGGAAAACTCCGATATAGCTCTATGAATTCACTCAAGAACACACGAGGACTTTGCTTGAAAACTTCCATGATCACTTGACCAAAAACTCACTTGTCAACGAAACAACGAAGAAAACACTATTTAAACAGAACCTTTCCTGTGAACAGCTAATGCAAACAGAGTCAAATTGTAGCAACAGATGGCTGCTACTGTTTACACGTTCCAAACTGTCGTTACGATTCGCAGAAATTGATGCCAGCCGGCACCAACCATCCAGTCCAATTCCAACTCCAATAAATCGTTACAATGTCCTGTTTACACGCAACGCTAAATCATGATGATTTGATTGTTACTATAAATTGCTATCATTTATCGTAGCGTGTAAACCCACTTTAAGTGCCAGTCAAAGAGTTTGAGGTGTAGAAAAATCAAGGGAAGTCATATATATGATGATGTGGCTCAACACAAATAATTGTAAATTCGCTTTCTGTTCAATCACAGTTTTATATACAAAATTGTATCTGATTAATACACAAACGGTAATGCAATGCATTTAATAAAATTATAATATGCTACATGAGTGCCAGACTGTCGCTTTATTTTATTGAATGTGATAATATTTGTTACAACATTTCAAAATATGAAATATTTAATGAAAGAGACAATATTGTGATCAGTAATTTATTGTTTCTCATAAAGAAGTTTCAAACTAATTAGAAATAAGTAGTTATATATATACACACAGTGGCTTACATTAATATTCGGCCAAATATGATTATTGCAGTCTCATAACATTATCTTACACTAGTAATAAAGATAAACATAAATGATATTGCAGAATCATTCTTGTGTGCTTTAAATGGAATATAGCGGTAGCCAATAACAAAAATGAGCAATGAAACTTAACAAACAATGTGATTTTGTCATCCCATGCTGCATAAGTATGCCACTTTAATATTTTGCTATCATCACTCAAATACAAACACAATCCTCTTTGCAAATTAAACAAACATTAATTAGTACCTGCTTGCATGGCGATTCTGTTTAATTACTTCTCGCAGGCGTTGTGGCATATTAGCAATTATTTTCCTGGTACATTCGGAGCCAATCTTTCTCCATTTTTCCTTGAACCTTTTCTCTAATTATTTTGTAGACCTAATTATTGTAGTACGCAGTCTTCTGTTGAGTTCACCCCACAGATTTTCTATGGAATTCAGGTCGAGTGATTGAGGATGTGTTTTAATGACTTTGGGACAGTTATACAAAAGCCAGCTCTTGACAATGTACGGCTTGTGTTTTGGGTCATTATCGTGGTAGACCTTAAACGTGTTCCTAATGCCCAGATTATCAGCCCTCTTATGTAGGTTTGCATTCAGGATGTTGAGATCGTCTTCCTTTTTCATTATTCCATCAACGTACAGCCTCTCCAACACCTGCTGAAGATATACAACTCCAGATCATATTACTACCTCCACTGTGTTTCACAGTAGGTTGTATGTTCCTAGGTTTTAGCTCCTGATTTGGCTTGCGCCATACTGTTACCCTACTATCTGAACCAAACACATTCAATTTCGTCTCATCAGTAAAAATAACATCATTCCACCAGATTTCATCTTTGTCAGCGTGGTCTTTTGCGAACGTAAGTCGTTTCTTATATTTGCCTCATTAATGAAGGGCTTCTTTCTGGATACCCTGACATTATATCCTGAACTTCTGATAACTCGTCGTATTGTTTCTGGATGGACGTTTTTCCACATTGATTGAGTACATCCGTGGTACGTTTGCAAGTACTAATATTCGATCTGTCTTTATTTTCCTGATTACTAAACGTTCTTCTCTCTCGCTTAGTTTCTTTGGCTGTACTTTTTGAGGTACCGAATATTTTCTGTCTTACTTCTGAAACCCTCTTATGATGTCTCCGACAGTGGACCTCGGCAGATTCAAGTACTCCGCAATTTCTCGTTGAGATTTCTTCTTTGCATGATGAAAAATTACCAGCTGCCGCTGTTCAAACGTTGTATTCTTGCCCTTACGACCCATTTGCCTGACTGACGCAGCCAACA
>NQII01004494.1:21242-156195 GCA_002778355.1 Clitarchus hookeri
ATATATATATATATATATATATAAATATATCCTTAGACACGTAACTTCGTTAGTATAATAACTGTGTCCTCTTTCGCAACTCATTCTGAATAAGGAATCGCCAGACAGTTTTTTTTCTTGAGTCCAAAATAAACTTCTACGTGGGTGGTTAGTGCATTGAGGAACTTCTATATGTGACAGATATTAATTTCTGTTTCTTAAAATTTATATATATCCAGTTTCCCTTCTCGTTGTAAATGTAAAACATTTACTTAAATTTTTAAAAGTAAAATTTGAAAACCGTTTATTGAAAAGTTTTTTGGTAATTAATTTTTGCTTCTTTTTAGTTCACATGAGCTAGTAGTTCAGTTTTTTCTTACAAATGAACCACCAAAAGCAACATTTTAGACCAGAGTTTACACGAAATAAATATCGCTGCTTAAAAAATAAGACTTGGAAAAAAAGTATCTGTCCATTACATCGGTGTATGGTGAAGTGTTGCAAGATAAGATGGTGCTTGCTCAGTGCTGTAGACACTCGGCGCACGCATCAGGAACCAGTAACCAGAGTAAATTATATTTATTACGACCACTCACAAGAGCACGGCGAGGCACCCATTACACACGTGCTGTGGCGTCAAATGCACCACTTCGTTTAAAGTGCCAATATGTAAACTAGCAAATTAATAGGAATAGCACAGAGAAAAACACACCTTATCTTGTAACAGTTCAACACACGTCGCTGATCCACTATTAAACTCTATGTATAAAATTTAGTGTCCCAACTGACTAAGTCACACACTCATCAGCTCACAGCACAAACCGCTAGACGCAAAAAACGTTAAAATTTAGTGATGGTTTCGCTTTAGTGTGCAAGCACCCAATAAGATATAATTTTTATAAATTCAGACCAAACGAGGGCAAAAAGGGTCAAAATGTGTTTTCAAGGACTTGTTAATAGCTCATTTAACCAACAAGATATCGCTGTGCACTTAGCTACAAAATTTAGTCTATAAAAATACTTAAAAGTTATTTAAAGATTTTTTGAAATTAATTCCGTAAGAGGGTGAAAAGGGACGAAATGCGTTTTCAAGGACTTGTTAATAGCTCATTAAACCAACAATATATCGCTGTGCACTTAGCTACAAAATTTAGTCTATAAAAGTACTTAAAAGTTATTTAAAGATTTTTTGAAATTAATTCCGTAAGAGGGTGAAAAGGGACGAAATGCGTTTTCAAAGACTCCTAAATATATTAATAACCTGGCAAGATATCGTTATGCTCTTTAATTAAAAAAAATGTTGCCTTTATAAATATGTAAATACCAATTTTACATTTCTCTATTCTAAAATCCTTAAGATAAAGAAAAATTTTTCATATATTTATTTTGGTGTTATGCTACCGACATTACATCGTTTCCATGCCAGACACCTTAAAACAAACTATTAAAAAATCTCACCATTGAAAAAAGATTTTAATTGAAATTAAATCTGTCTCTTACTAAGAAAACTATTTCATTTTCCTCACAGTTTCAGAGATAAGTTATCGGAACTGAGCAGGATCAATATTTATATTGCTTATTTTCGTTGGCTGCAAGGTCAGTGAAATACTTTGCGCTATCTTGTTTTCCTTGTGAGGTTGTATATATCTGATTATATAACATGTTATACCACGGCTAATATTTTCATGTTTCATATTCGGTGAATTTTGAATTGTGTTATAACGCTAATTCCAGCTCCACAGTAACGAGCTGTCTTGTAGCTTACAATTTGATTCGTGCAGACAAAACTGTTAGAACTGTAAACTTGCGCATCACCTATAGAACTATTAAAGTCACATTTTATAGCAATATGACTATGGCGAGGCCGTTTGCTTACAATTTGTTTTCAGAAAATATATGATTTTATTCACGACAATAATATTTAACATAAATCGAATACATTCCAGTAGCATTTAAACTATAAGTTTCATAAAACAAAAATCTCTTTATACAATCTTTATTTTGTAGATGAGAAGGGTATTTACAAATACATATCAAAATGCCATTAGGGAGGATGTTACGACTACTAAGCAAAGTCAATAAATCAAATCAATATTTAATCATTAGTATAATTTCTTAATTTGTTCAATGGGGAAAAATGTAGTACAAATCTATGGGCACAATTGTAACAATAGATGATGCAGTCCACTACCCTGTGGAGTTCTTTAGCAGCATATTACCTCCTGGTATATCGTTTACAAGCTTCTCCCAAAGGTTGAAGCTACATTAATATTACTGCCAAAACGGTGCAACTGCACTAGGCTCCAAGTGAAGGTTTGGCAAGAAGATGTAATCGAAGCCACAGTCTTCATTGTAAATGCTCCGGAATTTGTGTCTGAGTAAGGGGTAAGTTGTCATAATGCGCGGACACCACTCATTTAATCCGAGTATCCTTTACTATTCCACGAATTGCCTTCCCTCTCAAGGTCTGTTTTGCTATGATGTTAAATAATACCCGGGGAAATTCATTAAATTAGCAGGGATGGATTTGAGGGAGGACTCCTTCTGATATTTGGAATTCTGAAGGGCGTGCTCCAGAGTAGGCTCAACTAGAAACTTGTTAATCCTAGTGCCTGAGGGCATAACAATTAATAAAAAAATTAATGCGGAATGAAAAGGAGTCTTTTGGTAAACGAAATTAGTAGCTGCTTCGTGTGGTACACGCGGTGTAAAACGCGGACCGTAAGCTAGTAGACACATACTCGTCGGAATTATAATATGTAGCTATTGAACTGAAAGTTATGCATTACTCACTAATTTTATATACCTACGGGCATTGCACATCATGATTATCTTCTGAAGTATTTTTCCTAGGTTTCTCTACTGTGCTGCCTCCATTTTTCATTTCATACCGTACAGTGAATATACTTATATATAAGGTGTTATTTTATTTCCTGCTTGAGCAATACATAGTTCATTAAAGATGTAAATATTTAAGGTATCGGTTGTTAAATTTTGTGTGATGACTGTTGAGTTATGTGTGTTGTTGAGCTTGAACTGTATAATAAAACCATGCCACAAAAATCTAATTATAGACAGATTTCTATGGTGAGTTTTTGCGAAATCGGCCATGCACCCAAACAAAATGGCACAACATCCTTCCACATTGGCGGTAAGGTCCCTCGCCAATATGCACCTAGTCTTTATATTTCTAAATGATAGTAACACTTATGGGAAACTGAGCACCTCATTGTATAGTCAATAATACACGAAGCCGTTCCAGGAAACTGTCAGACAATCAAGAGCAGAATTTATTATTACATCAAATGCAACTAAATGCATCGTTGCTTTGTGTTCTTGTCTTGTTCTCTCGTCACATTCAGGATGTGGCGTGTTGTGCAGCCCTTTTGCTCGTAGTGAACGTGTCAGGGATTCGTTCGGTGCTTCCAGAGTAACATTTTCGTCTCTACATCTTCTCAACGTCGGCTCACTTTTTTCCCAATGTAAAAAATGCATAAAATTTTAGAATTTTGTGCATCTATAAAGTTAACAAAATAATACGTGATTTTACAAAAACAATTTACATTTAAACATTGAATTCAAAATTGAACAAAAGTTTTTCATAGCATTGCATAAGAATACTCTTGTTCTAACCGACAGTTCAAATCATGTGGTTTAGAACTCACTATTTTCAAAATATCCGTTCAAAGTTAAGACCAAAGAAGATCTTGCCGATCACGTTATCTAACATTCCTTTTACGGCTGTTGCAGGGTTGAGTGGAGACAAGTTCCGGTTTGACGAGAATGGCGACGGCCCAGCTCGCTATAACATAATCCACTTCAAGCAGATGCAGCCGGGCAAGTACCAGTGGGTGAAAGTTGGCGATTACATGGAGGGTGAGCTAATCCTCAACATGACAGGTGAGACTGGTCCACCCCTACCCTAGCTCTGCTACACAGTTAGGCTATGGTTCCAAACGATATACTACCATAAGCAGTATTACGAAACCTTTGCTGACTATACCGGACGNACACAGTTAGTCTATGGTTCCAAACGATATACTACCATAAGCAGTATTACGAAACCTTTGCTGACTATACCGGACTCCACAAGTTCTCGTTAAACTGTAAAGTTTTCTCTTTTGTTATTGGATGTTGTCCCTGTAAGTAGAGAGTTTTAACTCGCGCCAATTATCACTGATTTGTTCACTGTATTTTTTTCGCGTCTGTTAGAAGTAATAAATATTTTTCAACTCGCACTGAGATCATAAACACATTATTGGTTAACTCTCTGACCCCTGAAAGGTCCTCCTCAGCTCGTAGGCTTTATGTCATGCACATGGCATCATTTATATGCATTTTTACAGCCTACTTCAGAGCTAAAAACCATAAGTAGTTTTAAGTAATACAGAAGATATTAAAATATAAAATATAAAATTACATGTTTTTTTTTTTTTTACATTTTGTCTTAATTTAATAGTTTACTAAAAAAATTCTATCAATCGGCTATGTAAATGGAGTGACANTTTTTTTTTACATTTTGTCTTAATTTAATAGTTTACTAAAAAAATTCTATCAATCGGCTATGTAAATGGAGTGACATAGAAAAGGAACGAAATCTGAAGTTCCCGCCGACAAGCCGAAGCAGTCAATTTGTAGATGATGCTGGAAGCATCCAACCACATAATAAGTGTATATTCTTCTTCATTATCTGCAACCTTAAGGTGTTGATGATATAGACACTACCGTTTAAACACATCGTCTGCATTATACAGTGGAATTAAATACATTTCACCATGTGGAGCCATTGCTATTTTAAGTATATACTAGTCCACTGTAGAATATAGTATCAATCTAGATGGCTATTGGGGGCTGACAGTACACTTTCTCGTGATGTTTCTATTTCCACACTGGCCAGTTCCCCTTAGTTCATTGCATGAAGGGAAAAAGGCCACACGTCGAGTTTCATCATTCCGAGGACCGTCACTGCAACAGCATTCGCATCACCTGCAAGCGCTACTTGCCTTCTATGGTAGTTATGTAGAGCGAGAACATGTTATATTTAACTGCCATACCAGCGTTCTTAGCATTAAAAAACAAGCCCTGAGGACAGCGGATCACTTTATACTCCTATTCTCTCACATAATGTAATCTCAGATGTGGTACTATTTGGCCTCTTAGTGCATCCATTTTCTTATTCCCGGAAATCTTATTCACTCAGAACCTTAGTTGCGCTGTCACTCAAAACATCACTGGAAAATCCTGGAACCTTTTTCTGTGCATTGAGTTTCAACCACAACCACTAAAATTATTAGAAGAAAATCGTATTTGCGATTCCAATCGAAATTAAATAAATATAATTTCCATGTTTGGCTCGTACTTAAATCAATTCATAGAAAATTCTCCTCATAATCGATTACAGTGCAATATTACTAGAAGCCCCACACAAAGGAACCATCCTGAAATGGGCGTAAGGTTAGGGTCAATGAGGATAATTACACAGTAGAGGANGGGTCAATGAGGATAATTACACAGTAGAGGATATTTTGACCTGGAAGAAGAAAGATGTTCTACCTCAACATGCGGCAAGCCAAACTGACACTCGGAGACCGGCCTGTAGAGAGTTTAATAGATATGAAGGACCGTATCCTGACAGAGTGTTTATGACTATGACAAAGGATCTCCCTCTCGGATGAAGGCTTCATGAGTCGCCTTGCTGTTGCCATCCCTAGTATCAAATACAATGTGTAGTCAAAGTTGCGGAATGCGCTGCTTAAGTGCAATCAAATAGCCTCTGCCAACCTCAGGGGAGCCTATCGACTTCATGTGACACTGTTGGACAGCCAATGCATCGTGGAAACATCCGGGCTTCCCAAATGCTTGAGGAAACACGACAGGTATCCGCCTCCAGGCTGAAATTGGAGGGTCGCAGAGGCCAGACTTCTTGCCACCGGGTTCGATTCCCGGCATGGTAGCTCGACGACTTCTGCATTAGAGAATAATGCCGAACGATACCGCTGATCGGCGTTCTCCTGTTAACCCCGTCCTTGCATTTCGGCGCTGCTCCCTTCTCACCTCTCTGCACTCTTATCGGCTCTCCAGACCCCTTTGATATGTGCCGGCAAAACCTCCCACTGATTTTGAAGCTTATGAAATCACAATGGTGTTGGTCTGGTAGCAGAATGGTCGAATCCTTAACAGTTACATAACTGGGACTCAGGCATAGAATTCATTGTGAATAAATTGAAATAGATTATAATGTAAGAGACGGTCGTGTTACTGCGCGCTTGTGTGTGCTGGCTTGCATAGTGGCTTGATACCCACTTGTGCGAACCTTACAGGTTGTCGGGACAATCCACAAATGTTAATGGAAAGGATGTCAGATCATTGGCTTGCCTTGTATTAGCCGTGTTTGAGGACAACTCCCGATGTCAGGCAAAGATAGACTCGTGTTGCCAGTGTGTCATCAATCACACCTAGAAATGTAAACCACAGTCGATGAAAATACAAGAGGGGCAAATATGACAACCCAAAGAAAATATACTTTTTGGTAGTACTAAAACCTATCTACATATAAATGCCAGGATATGGTATTATAACGGGTGTCCATCAAAGAGAATGACATTATAATAGAGACCATGATAATTTACCAATTAAACAGAACATCATGTATTAACAGATGGCAAAAGCTGGGACCTGGGGCCATAAAAATAGCGCTTCGTTGTTGTTTCATGTTGGCTATCGGCTTAGTGACAGTTATTTAAATCTTTATGGATTAACCAGTATATCACTTAAATACTCATTGTATTATCCTTAGTGAAGAACTGTGGTAGATGCCACGTTCTAACTTAATGTGTGCATGCAGAAGTGCAGTTCAAAATGGGGCAACCACAACTACCAGAGTCGGTGTGCAGCCTGCCTTGTGACCAGGGCCAAGCCAAGAAGTACGTGGAAGGCGAGAGCTGCTGCTGGCACTGCTTCAACTGTACACAGTACCAGGTATGCTTAAATTCCTTGATATCCCTTGTCCTACTTTTTTTTCAGTGGTAATGATTTTAATATAGTATGTATGTTACCAATGGGACACTATGGTGTTAAGCAAAATTATCTACACAGACTCAAGTATGACGGAGTGTGACGGTACGTAAAGATAAAATGAATGCGAAAAACATGGTAAGTTTAATAAAAATATTTACGAAACCAAAAATTATTTTTTTACAGTAACACATTAAGGCAATGTAGTTAACTATGGTACAATATAATATTTCTTTTGTTATTTCTTTTGCCTGAGAAACCGACAAATAAAAAATTCACAACAATTTAATTAAACAAAATTTAAAATTCTCAACATTAAATGACATTAGTATGTACTGACTGGAAAAAGTGAAAGAAGCGGAAAAAAACAATCTTAATATATGTGAGAAACAAAACACCTTTCTCGCCGGCCCACAAAAATGCCAAAGGCAATTTAAAATTAACGGCACGACGCACACGAAGGTATCAGTAAAAAGAGAAGGCATTAAAGAATAGGAATTAAAAATGCTACTCCTTGACTTCTGGCTTGATGCGCACCGCTATCAAAACTCATTTAATAAACAAGAACGCGAAGACAGGTAAACGTTTAGAGGGGAAAGTCACCTCAAGGTAGCTGAGCGTACCAGCCTACCGTCTGGTGCCCAGTGAGTAAAAATCATACTAGTCTACTCAGACCTAACAGAAATAGTACAAGTAATTTGCTGACGAAAAATTACAGCACTTCGTGAAAAACACGGTAATTAGGTAAATCGAGAACAAACGGCCAAAGCCAAAAAATTTCCATCTCCAATAATAGTATTTAAAAAAAAAACTGCATAACACGGTGCGCGTTGTCGTAGACCCATATAAAAACTTAAGCCTACCAGCAATAGGAGCTGAAGTACCCATTGCGACCTCCAAGTGCCAGACCCGGTATATGTATACTTAAATTCAACCCCTCTTCCAGCATGACGCACACTCCCCTGAAACACACGGTGCATGTTTCATCGGCAGCAAAAGGGGCAAAGCCAATTCGAGGAACAGTCTCGCAATCAATTGAGGCCTAGCTCAAACTTTTTCTGCCGACTATGCAGCTCGTGGCGTCGGCGACAATGACGACAGGGGCCCCACATTACACTCAGTGACGGAAAAATGTTTGTACCTTTATAGATCAACACCCAAAACTGTTCAGTTCAAACGACGAATATAGTAACGTGCGTACGTCGTAACATGTATTAGGAGAAAAATCAGTCACTTCAACTATATTCGGTCTGTGGATGATGCAAATTGTGTGCATGATGCGTTTCTTGCAACAAAGTAAAATGTTTAATACGGTAAGCAAAGTAGCGCCAGTGGTTGGTAAGTTTCATCCTATGTCATGCAATTATTTCATGTCTCTACTATGTAAACCATTCCCGTGATAAAGTTTCTTGAGCTACTATAATTTCCTGAAACCATACACAGCGAAAAATATTTTGTAGACGGCTGACTATGCTGATTTATTTTGTAGGCAGTACAAAATAATTTTGTACAGGCTACAAAAGTTTAGTGGTGACAAGTAAATAATTAAGTGGTCACCACGAAATTTATTTGGCAAGAAGAATACTAACAATATATTTTGTGGTTGCTGCAAATTTTTTTTCATTGTAAAATGTTGTTTCATTAGAGCATTTTTCCTTATTTAATACGCACTGTAAGACAGTTACTTTTGCCAGGCATGTTCGTTCTAAAACCATAGTAATATGCACAATGAGATGAGGTATTGAATCAGATTTTTTTCTGATCGCTAAAAAAAAACATGCTTTTCACTTTATGCATATTAGAATCTAAATCGGAAGTTAATGGATTTCATTTTTATCCTGTCATGTGATAGTCTCTGAGAGGAATTAACGACCTTAGTCTAGACACTTTGAAAATACTACTTTGCTATTTTTTATTTCGTATAAAAATCCATCAATAAAATAATTTTAGCGAGAACAGTATAATTATTATTATTTCACCATTTTGTTAACTTTGGTTATTTACAACAAAAGTTAAGCAATATAATTTTCTATATTTGTAGGAAAACATGGAATTCTTGAACCTGAGCACTAATTACGTCCTTACATGAAACTTGACTGGTCTCGGGCTGCGGGTGTGTGGTTGACGCAGGTGAGACGTTCGCTAGACGAGACGCAGTGCATGAGCTGCCTCCAAGGCACAGTGCCCGACCACACACGCTCCCAATGTCAGGAGATCCCGCAAGTGTTCTTTTCTCAAATATGTGACTAGTCTCGGGCAGCTGTAGAGAAGTGTGTGTATGCTTGCTGCAGGTGCGACATCCACTAGATGAGACGCAGTGCGTGAGCTGTCCCCAGGGCACAGTGCCCGACCACACACGCTCCCACTGTCAGGAGATCCCGGAGGTGTTCCTGCGTGCCACCAGCGGCTGGGCCATTGGGGCCATGTCTCTCTCGGCCACAGGCATCCTGCTGACGTTGTTCGTGTGCGGCGTCTTCCTGCGCCACAACGACACGCCTGTGGTGCGTGCCTCGGGCCGCGAGCTCAGCTATGTGCTGCTCAGCGGCATCCTGCTCTGCTACTGCATCACCTTCGCACTCGTGCTGCGACCCACAGACGTCGTGTGCGGCTTGCAGCGCTTCGGCACTGGCTTCTGCTTCACCGTCGTCTACGCCGCGCTGCTCACCAAGACCAACCGCATCGCGCGCATCTTTAATGCCGGCCGCCGCAGCGCCAAGCGGCCGAGCTTCATAACGCCGCGCTCACAGTTGCTCATCTGCACTTGTCTCGTCGCTGTGCAGGTCAGAACCCACTAAACATACACAATTATTAAGTAAAATATATTATACCAGCAGCTTTGGGACATGCCTTTATTTAAAGATACATTTCGATTCAAAGACCAGTCACCATATATTATATGTAAAACTCGTAACTAACATATAAATTGTGTTTGCACATCGGTGTTATGATTACCAATCTCGGTTAACCACAATTTCCAAGATTTTAAGCAAGGTATTCCAAAACATTCAGACATACATACCACTGAATTGAAATATTGAAATGCATTGGCCTATATTTATTCAGTGACTTCAAATGATGTAAACAATTTTTAGACGTCTGTACATTACCCCAACTCTGCGTCAGCCTTTGCCATTTGGACTGCAGACAAAATCATATTGTCAATTTTGATGAACGTATTTGTTAGCATTCGGTTTTTCAGTAAACCCAACATTTTATATGAGAAATTATTTTGTATACATTAAGAAGGCTTCTTTATTAGATTGCGGTAAAATTAGTTCAGGGATAATGTAAATATTTACATAGCACTAACTTTCGTAAAGAGCTTCGTAACATCAAAGTCTATTCATAATGGTTTTCTTGATGCTGTTGCAAGAAACACTGTCTAGTGTTGGGACACGAAGAGTGCTTACTTTGAAGCTGGCATGCCCGCTTTAGTTCATAACCCGTTTACGTACTTATCACAAGAACATATTTCTGAACGTTTTCTCTCTGTGTCGCGAAATGATTTGGGGTATGTTACAAAGTTTCAATTCTCTATGCTCTGCGCTACTGCATACAAATGAAAACGACACTCTAGTTGTGTGTTTATTTATGACAAATGTTGCATTAAAGGTACGAACAGCTTTAATTTAATATGTAATTCAATATGCCGGCAGTTATTTTTTACTTTAAATAAGGGCGCATAAAAGATATGCCATAGATGGTATCTAAATTGTTCACTTAAGTCTTAGATTTATTTTTTCTCTGATTTTCCTTTTTTACATTTGTAATTTTCTATTATTCAGTATATATAAATATTGTATACATTATTATGGGTAGATATATACACATTCTTATGGATAATGTCTAGTATAAAATGCATTAACTATTTCCTTAAAATAGAAATATAAATAGGTGTTCTTATTTCATTTAATATTGAATCAGTAGGTGACAGCATAATTCTATATTATCTTTAAGCTGTGAATTTAAAATTTTATAATAACAATAAAAATATAATGACTGTTTAAAATGAAAAATTTATTTGAAGGACAAACATAAAGTCTAAAAAGAAAAAAAATAAATTCGTATTCGCGAATGTGAAGAAAATTATTATATAATGTATAATTCAAAAAAACTATATAAAAAAATATTATTAAAAAAATTTATGAAATATGAAGTGAATGAAAAAAAAAAAAGAGCAATTTAGGTAAAATTTAAAATCCTTAAAATCAATTAAAAGAAGATTAATTGTTTTAAGTTAATTTTAAATATCCAAACATTTTGTAAATAATGCAAATTTTAATATGATCCACAAATAAAAATTAAATTAACATCACAAAATATAGAATAAATAGTTTAGACTATAGAATGACTCAGTTATGTTTAAAAATCATGTTAAATTTGTTTTTTTTTATAGAATTTTAAAATTAATTTAATTAGGTTTAAGTTTTTTTAACTTAATGCACAAAAAACAAAAGCAATGTCAAATTTTTGATATAATATTAATATTTTAATTAATATGATTGTGGAAAATTATGGGAAATATAAGAAATTGGTAAAAAGTTAATTAGTAAGTAATCCTAAAAATTAGGAAAAAAATACATGTGTGGTCTTTATTTTCATAAACCTACTATTTAATGTTAACACTTTGCAATTTATATGAATGAAACTAAAATTACTTAACCACTTTATATAGCATAAAACATTTTAAAAACATTTTAAAGTTTTAAAGATAATAATGCACAATTTTTTAAATCAAATTATTAAAAAATATATATAGAAACAAATGGGAATATTATGGATAAATAAATATTTCATAATAAATATTAAAAGACATGAGGTTTTTATTTGAATTTTAAAGAAATAAGAAACTGGAATGTTTTACTAGTGCAAAAAAGAGATGTAATTTATAAAATATAACACCAATTAACAAAAATATAATAGGAAAAGGATATAGTTAATTAATTGGAATAATACATCTCTGATTATTGAGTGAAGAAAAAATATTAATGATTATAAAATTAATCATAAAATACTAATAAAATCTGTATTAATTTACAATTAATTTTTTCAAAAATTAAATAAAAATTTAAGATAATATAAATTGCATATTCGAAGAAAAAACAATATTTAGAAGACCAAATTAATTTGATTGTATTGTATGTTATATACTGTTTAACAGATGAGATAGTTTTTAATTATGAAGAATATGAAACAATTATTTAAAAAACATAAAATTGTAACAGAAAACAATGTATATAATGAAAAATATTAATGTCGACCTTTTAAGTTTTAAATATATGACATATCATAAGAGTAGTACATTAAACACTGGTATTTTTATTTTTTTATGGACATAGTTCTTATTAACATAAACACATTATCAACTGCTAAAGTTTTTATATAACATTGTATTAATAATCTTTTATAAAAAATTAGTTAGAATTCTAGTATATAAAAATTTACTTTACTTGTGTTCTATATAATTAATAATGTGTTATTAAATTAACAAAAAACCTCAGTGAGTTAGTAATTAAATTGTTGACATAGAATAAAAAAATTGTAAAAAAAATTTGATAATTTTAGAGAATTAACATCTATCACAAAAAACAATGGAAATAATAAATAAATAATTTTTTTTGTACAAAAGTGAAAGGTTATATTTTTATGAAAATAGTTTTGTAAAATGTTATAATTCAACCAAAACATATTTATTAAACACACATTTTAAAAAAAAAGTTGTATATTTTTCACATATAGGATTTTTTTAATTTTGATTAACTATTTTTAGATAAATGTAAAAATAAATTTTTCCTGATATTTTATTATGTGATTTAAAAAAAATCACATTATAAATTAATGTTTTTTATGATGTTATGACAATATAGCTATATTATTTTTTACTTTATCGTATTGCATATATTTTAAACAAATTAAAATAAATAAGAAAATTATTAATCTTTTAAATAGAATATATGTTATTTAAAAAAAATTATAATGAATAGAATAGGCAGTATATTTTCTAAGTAAAATTAAAAAAAATTATCTTGGATAAAAATTATGTTTCTATTAGATATAGGAATATATAAAATTATAAAAAATATACATATCATAAAATTGTATATTTTTGTACATCCAAGTACAATACAAATTATAGAAACCCAAGCATTTAACACATATTTCATTACCATTTCTTTACCATTCGATATTTAAAAAAAAATATTTATAATATCACATTGTAAAATTAAATTTATTTATGTTTATTAATTATGTTTACCAATTAGCTACATAACATAAAAAAAAAATATTTAATTTATTTTAACGATTTTACTAAATTTCTTATTATTTACATTTGAAATCTGAATAAATATTACGACCATATTTTAGAACTTAATTCATAAATTTTTATCAACATCTGTATTTTCACGTAAAATTGTTCTATGCTTTGTATTATAGCATGCTTGTACCAAATCGTTTATTACATTAATCAGTGTATAAATAGAACCCGAAAAAAAAAATTCTACATTTTTTAAAGTAATAGTACATTTTTCAATTACCTAATCATGCATTTCAGCAAAAAAAATTATTTACATGTTTTATAAATTATTTTAATTCTTTAATATCAATTACTTTATAATTGCCTATTTGTATAATATTTTATGAAATTTTTTTTTAACTTTTTATATTTAAAAACTCTATGTTTAACATATTCATTTATTAAGGAATGGTAAAATTATATATAAGAATTAAATTGTGTTTTAATCCTTCATTTATATTGAAATATATTTTGCATTGCTAAAATTTACTTCAACTTAACAATATTCCATAAACCATTAATTACTAATAAATTTGCATTTTGAATCAGAATATTTTTTCGGACCGATTTGTAAAATTATTTAAAACCATGGTAAAATACACACACACACACACACACACACACACACACATATATATATATATATATACTTTTAAAAAATGTATATTTACACATAAAAACATAATTTTTTGGACAACTTAATTTGTTGTTATTTTCTTGAAAGCGACTTTTTATTACACTTTAAACACTAGGTGTTCCCCATTTTTTAAATAATCATTCCATGTTTTAATATGCTTTGATTAATTTTTCTAAATACATTACCTATATTTTTTAAATATTTCATTTATATATTTTTTTAAACTTTATGCATAACTATAAATATTTAATCATCTTTAAATTATCAAAATATCAAATTAATTATATGTTATGTCAATAATATACATTGTAACAAATTATTTTGACAAATGATAAAGAATCCTCAGCCTATTCTTAAAAACATAATATAATTTATTAGTATTAATTCATTAAACATTCGAACAATCAAATAACATTAAGTAAGTTAATATATTATTTAACTTTAAATTTGATAAGAATTCATTTTCATTAATTTTCTGTTTATATTTATAGTTTTGTATTTAATTCTACTGAATTTAATTACAAATTAAGAGAATCNTAAACTTTATGCATAACTATAAATATTTAATCATCTTTAAATTATCAAAATATCAAATTAATTATATGTTATGTCTATAATATACATTGTAACAAATTATTTTGACAAATGATAAAGAATCATCAGCCTATTCTTAAAAACATAATATAATTTATTAGTATTAATTCATTAAACATTCGAACAATCAAATAACATTAAGTAAGTTAATATATTATTTAACTTTAAATTTGATAAGAATTAATTTTCATTAATTTTCTGTTTATATTTATAGTTTTGTATTTAATTCTACTGAATTTAATTACAAATTAAGAGAATCATATACAATATTTAAGTTATTTCCCTTTAGTACTTTTACTTGCACATATATGATATAAAAAAGCATACATGAATATTGATCTATATATATATATATAATCATTTTGCATTACTTAAACAAGAATAAAAAATATATATATCTAGTAATTGTTTAACTAAAGATCTCTCACGAATGTTTTAATGTCAAGTGAATGAAAGCTTTTAAAAGTATATAGATTTCATTACATTTCAAACAATTTTGGTGTAGTAAAATTTTAATAGGAATAACTTCTATAGACTCTATTTTTTATTGTTAAAAATTGTGTTTATTATAGCATTTTAAGTTTTGTAGCATTTAATGGTATATTATATCTTACAAATTTTAGCTAAAATTTTATAACATTTTTAAATCATTGATTTTATCAATTTTATGACAAAAATATAATTTTTATACAATAAATGTAAAAACTTAATTTTATTGTACAAGTTATTGTACAAGAATTAAAAAAAATTATGCTAGGAATTGAATTTAGCATCTTCTAATATCACTGTTCTTTCAACAGAATCTGTTGTACTTTCAAATCTTGTCAAAATAATTTAAGAAAATGTTATTAAATNATTATGCTAGGAATTGAATTTAGCATCTTTTAATATCACTGTTCTTTCAACAGAATCTGTTGTACTTTCAAATCTTGTCAAAATAATTTAAGAAAATGTTATTAAATACATTTTTATTATCTTTATTTATTTAACCCATTATAAATTTTTATATAAAAATATTTTTGAGTTTGATAAAAATTTTTACAATTCTATTGTTCGGTAATTTATATATAAATAGTTTGTTTTAAAATTAAAATGATACTTTTATATGAAATAATAAAATTTTTAAAACAATGATTTTAAATTTTTTTTTATTCTATATAATTATATTTTTTTCTTAATTATATTAAAACTGAAAACATTATTTTTAGTGTGGTTATTTTCTAAAATTTAAAAACATTTTTGAAATTGAAAAAATTTGCATTTATAGTGTAATTGTTTAATTGATTTTAATACAATTTCAGAAATGTATAAACGTAATTTTTTAGTTAATTATAACTTTTAAATTTTAAACTCCTTGATCTTTTAAAAATATATTATTGCAATTAATATATATTAGAACTAGCACATTTGGAACCCAAAAAAAAAATATTTCTAACAGAATAGTATTCTTTATTCTTTAATAATAATTTATTCCATCTATTTCCTGTCAATGTGATTTTAATTTTTCATAAAATAATAATTATTATTACAATTAATAATTTTTAGTCTTTCTTTGAAGTTATGAAATACATTCTTTGAAATAATGTATTAAGTATACTCTTGGTATAATTTATAGTATTTTATTTTCAATTAAAAAATAATTATCACAGCCGATTATTGCCATTCGAAATAAATCCTTCATTTAATATCAAATAAATTATGTTATACAATTTATAGCCAATAGAAAATAGAACAAGTACAATGAATCGTAATAAATGCAGAAAACTAATACATTTTTTGTATAGTTCCACCAAATGTTTCAAGATAATAAATTTTAATATTATTTTTCAAATACCAATTTTTATTTTCAAGAAAATGGTATACACATAAATGTATAAAGCACATTTCGTTGTATTATAATTTGTAAACATTTATAAAAAAATTTAATTTTAAAGTTAAATGCAAATTATTTTAAAAATATTTAATTAATCAGTTAATTAAAAATTTTATTAAAATGACTTGCCATAATATTTTAAGCACAGTTGCAGATCTTAAGATATTATAGTAATTATTTTATATTTTTTTCGTATTTTCAAAATAACTATAAATAACACTAGCTACTTCAGCAAAGGTATCAAGCATTGCTAAAATTGGAATCAAAAGTGGAAAGAATCACTAGTTTTAAAATTAGTAAGAGATTTGTATTTGGTTTTTTTATATTTTATTTGAATATTCTGTTATATTCCCCCCCCCCTCTACCTTCAGCAAAGGTTAAACATAAATTGACCACTGTTTATGTGGGCAAGGAAATATTTCTAAATATATGCACCAGCGGAAGAAAGGTCTCGTTCTTTGGGTTACGAAGAGAATAATAATGACCCGATTCGGGTATACATTCCTAGCGGTATCAGACTGGCTAACAACGAATCGGGTGCAAAATGATGGCTTTAAATAGCCCGGAAAATGTAAAATTATATCTCCGTATGCCTGAAAAATAAAAGTTATTGCTGATACCAAATAATTTTTTTTTTTTTCAAAATACCGATTATTATAAAACTTAGTGTATATATATTTGCCTGCATTACATGTTGCAATTTTTTTATGCTTTTTTCGACCTCGATACGAGGATGGCTCGTGATTCTGAAAGCCCGATGTCGTGGATTCGATGCGATAGAAAAACGTCCCCCCCCCCCCCCNATAATTAACAGATGTAATATTTTTAATTCATGTCTTCCTACTCGATTCTCATAAAATTAAAGTGTAAGCTTACTTTTTCTAGGTGGTGTGCAAGCAAAAATTATAAAAGTAGTAAAGTTAATATCCTTTTGAGACGGAGCGAGTTGTTAGGGCAAACGGTAAAAAGTAATGACTCAACCAAGACACCATTCTCGGCAGTTACCTGGATGACGTTTTAGAAAAAAATTTGGCTGAACGAGTCGAGAATCGAACCCGGGTCCTCATGAATATGGGTTTTCCCTGATGTTGACTTGTGTGTTCAGATTTCATCTGTATTTATTATCCTACTAGTTTCTACCCGCGGCTTCGCTTATAGGGAGAAACAACGGTATTTGTTAGTAGACAGAAACTGATCATAAACATATAACAGAGCATTAACGATATAGTTTTTTGGTGCTGAAATCGCTCTTTTACATAGCCACTGGTCTTTATTTATGTTTCTTTGTAGATATGGGTTCCGTATCACTCTGCACCAAATTACTAAAATCCCCCGATAGTGACATACAGCCCTCGGAATCTGTTTCTAACCACCCATCTCCAATTTTTAATAGGATATCAGAATAATGTCCTGTATCAGCGTCATTGTAAAGGTGCATTCTCATATTTGTAGTCAAGCTGAATTTCTTGACATTTGCCCATAAGTTTAACGCCTGGAGACAGTCTTTGATTTCATATGCAGTTGTGCTCCACTGAATCACCGGTAGAGTTTGGCCGAAGTCACCAACCAGTAATGCAACCATTCCTCCCAAAATGTCTGTATTGTATCGTATATCCTGCATAGTTTGATTTAGGGCCCCTATCGCTTTTTTGTGTGGCATTGTGCTTTCTTCCCACACTAATCACGTCGATCCGTTTCTCCGTTGCGACGTGAAAGAAGAGCAAACAAACAAACAAACACATTTTCTCATTTATTATATTATAGTTAAAATACCGATTGTATCGATAATATTTATAATTTCGATAATATCGGAAATGATAATAATGCTAAACATTTTTCATAAAACCGACAATTTATAAAATACCGAAAACTTCGATAGTACCGAAAACATATATAATATAGAAACATCAACATACTGATATTTTTCAGTTACATATCAATCGATAAGTTATTTTCCATATCGATAATTATCGATAAATCGATATATCGAGCATTGACGCTGCATTGTACCCCGAGCGCATGTTTTACTAAAAAAAATTTCCTGAGGGAATCAGATGTTTTTTTCGAGATAAAAAGTAGTCTATGTCACTTCCCGGCCCTCCAACTATCTCTGTGCAAAATATCACGTTGATCCGTTGCTCCGTTGCGACGTGAAAGGAAAAACAAACAAACAAACACATTTTCGCATTTTTAATATTAGTAAGGATGAATTAAAGTTGACGTGTGTGAGAAATAATAACAAACTGCTGGAGCGACAAGCCCCTCGCAGTCTCACTTCAGCTAATCAGTGGTCAGTGCGCTAGGGCCAAGTCTAATTCAACACCTGGTGCAGCGTGGCTGGACGTGTTTGCGATCTCAGATTACGACTGCACGTGTCTCTTGTTTACTTCTGAAATGGGACTCGTATCCACTTCTTTAAGTACGCTTTTGTCTTAATAGTTTTTTAATGCATATCTCAGTCTCGTATGCAAATTGGGATATTTCGGGTTCTTTGTGTTTGTGTTTGACCTATGGGCAAGTTGAAAATGTACCTTTTTTTCTATTCTTTAGGTTCACAGCATGACAAATAGTCTTTGGTTTCAACGGAATAAATAAAAAATGTCACATTTGGTTTTTATTCAAAAAAACAAAGATGGTGTTTGAAACAGAGTTTTTTTTTACAAAAATAAAGGGTTATATATAATTAATTTTCTTGTATTCTAAAGGAATTACCATAACTCTAAAATCGCATGGCCTTCGTATGCACACTAGCATCTTAGAAATAAATTTTTTTTTTAGTTACCGTAATTTATAAATAGTGAATACCTGTGAAACCTGCTGTATTAGAGGCCACACGTATACATACACATGTTTGCATGTTACTTTTCATTCGGCTAAAGTCACGTAGTATTGTGGTACGACTCTGAGGAGGAAGCGCGGGGGTGTTTTACCGCGGACAATATATTTCTCATAATGGAGCGAGTGCACGCGATTGTATGAAAATACGGTATTTTTTTGCTGGTGGTAACTGTTTTTTATGATTTTGTTACTTGTGACGGGTTTACCTTTACGCAGGCGTCTTCTCACGGTATATATTTTTTTCCCCGCAAAAATTACTATACGTACATTATTTCATTGTATAAACAGTTTCACATCCGCACACTGGGAGCTAGAAATATCGCTACACGTGGAGTAACCATATGGATATTTTTTTTCCCGGTGCCTAAATTTCGAAATCTACTAACTTTAAACTTGGGTGGAAATGTTTTTTAATTATGAGCGTCTATACCTGGGGGAGAGGAAATGAATGAGATCCTTCACTGTACATATCTAATACAGCGGGGGTAGCGAAGTGGTTTTAACTCTGTTTTTTGGGTTTTTCTAGCCATGATTTCTTCACAGATAGCTACTCAACGCAACCGTACACAGCACATGATTTTTTCCAACGTTAATTTTAAACAAAGATTTTTCTGTTTTGGGGNTTTTTTTTTTAGTTACCGTAATTTATAAATAGTGAATACCTGTGAAACCTGCTGTATTAGAGGCCACACGTATACATACACATGTTTGCATGTAACTTTTCATTCGGCTAAAGTCACGTAGCATTGTGGTACGACTCTGATGAGGATGCGCGGGGGTGTTTTACCGCGGACAATATATTTCTCATAATGGAGCGAGTGCAGGCGATTGTATGAAAATACGGTATTTTTTGCTGGTGGTAACTGTTTTTTATGATTTTGTTACTTGTGACGGGTTTACCTTAACGCAGGCGTCTTCTCACGGTATATATTTTTTTCCCCGCAAAAATTACTATACGTACATTTTTCCCTTGTACAAATAGATTCACATCCGGACACTGGGAGCTAGAAATATCGCTACACGTGGAGTAACCATATGGATATTTTTTTCCCGGTGCCTAAATTTCGAAATCTACTAACTTTAAACTTGGGAGGAAATGTTTTTTAATTATGAGCGTCTATACCTGGGGGAGAGGGAATCGATGAGATCCTTCACTGTACATATCTAATACAGCGGGGGTAGCGAAGTTGTTTTAACTCTGTTTTTTGGGTTTTTATAGCCATGATTTCTTCACAGATAGCTACTCAACGCAACCGTACACAGCACATGATTTTTTCCAACGTTAATTTTAAAAAAAGATTTTTCTGTTTTGGGGAGGGGGGGCAAGCATGTTGTTTAGAGGGGATGGGGCACTCGGTGAATGATTTTATCGTTAATATTTACCCCGAAACATATTATTGGTATGCTTCTTTCTCGTGATGTATATTTCCCTTCTGAGGTTATATAATATTTGGTTTATCTCGTCCTTCGATTCTTATAACATCCTTTCGTGTAATTTCGTCAGTTTTGTAGAGCAGCGTTTGAACCATACATTCAAGTTTATTATTGGTGTTTTTTGCAGTGAGCCAATAGCGATTTTTTCCCCAATTCGAACCAAAACATGTGCAAATACCCTTCAAATACCCGCTCTCGTTGTTGGCACATTGGGTATTTAGTCTGTGATGGAATGCAGTTTGGGCCTCCACGAAACCATTATCATTCACCAACCCAGACCCTGCCACGATTCTTGGGCATGATGGTTACTGTGCACGACGTATGTTGGCAGACGAAAGTCCCACAGGTACGCAGGATTTTGCATTCCTCTGGAAGTTATCGCGCCTTGCAAATGTCATGCCTTATTTTACACACTTATGTGTAGCTCGATTTACGTTATTCGAACATTAATACTTTTCGTGTCTTCGAACACATTTGGTGAATGCAAACGTAGAGTTACAGTAGCATAAGGGGTACTGAGTAAACGCCTTTGCAAATTAAATGCGTTGTTAATATGTAAATAAAAAAACGAACTTCCAGGACCATATTGGATTTGGTTACATATTCCTCCAGAGACCAGCTGGCCCAAACCGATACTCCGAATTTGAGCAGATTTGAAATTTCGCGTGAAAAAATATACATATTACGTGCACGCTTGATAATACCCTGCGACCTGATGTCATTAAATATCTCAACTTACCAGTCAGAATGCTAAAAGACGAGGGGTGAGAGAGCGTTCTGTCACCTCTGGCATACGACGGGACACTGTGCCGAGCTACCGCTCATCACTGGAGCAAGCTTCTCAGCGCGGTGGTAATAAAAGCCTCTTAACGTTTATTTTTGTCGGAAGGGGTGTGTATGAGATTTACTCTTATATATTCAGCTGTATTTTATGTCATTCCAGTAGGTTAAGGTTAAGAGAACACAACCCCACCCACCTCTGCACTCATTAAATAGTTAACATGGACTAAGCTCGCAGCTGTTTTTAAGACCTGCTAAGTCGCCCCGGCTAGCCCTGGTACCCATAACAGCTGTTTCGAGGGGCGACTATGTTCCCATTATGTTCTTACCCTACACCAGCTCGCTCTGGCAGACAATACTGAAAACAAAAGTAGTAGTGGTAAGGGATTAATCGAGGGTGAAAATTGGTCAGTCTAAAGGGGTGCGGTAAGGGGTAACAGAATAAATAATAAATTTAAATGGTACTTTTATTAGCATTAAAATGAAAAATTACTTTTAATCATAAATCTTAAAATTAAAAAAATGTATTTAATAAAATGTTAATTTAATTAAAGTCCCGCGTCATGCATGTAGGTATAGCGTTGATTGAATATATAAATATATATATATATAGAACAGGAATGAAAAGTCACATATTTTCCTATGCCTATAAATATAATTACCAACAGCTTGCCTACTTGCAGAATCGTGACATAAACACCATTAGTTTTTTGAAAATAGGATCCAACATGGAGGGCGTCGACAGCGGAACCTATAATTTGAAAACAAAAAAATATGTCTGCCACCTGGTGGCTAAATCGACAACTCGCCTTGCGGGTAAATTAATACACTAGCGCCACCTAGGTGTTGAAAACATATGAAAACGGAAATGGCGTCCTCCAGCGATATATAAACAAATGACAAACAAAAAATCAATATGGCGGCTTCCAGTTAAATATTAACAAACGACAGACGAAAAAACCAAGATGACGGCTTCCATCAACGTATAAAAAAATTACAAAAGAAAAACCAAGATGGCAGCATCCATCAATGTGTAAACAAATGACACACAAAACACCAATATGAGTCCTACAGCAATGTTTATACATATTATAAACGAAAAACCAAGATGGCGTCCTCCAACGATGCATAAACAAATGACAAACGAAAAACACCAAAATGGCCACACACGATAGAATGAATATAGGTGATTTATTGTTGGGAAAAAAGTGGGGGGGGGGGCATTAAGAAATATAAGTTTTAAAAAAAAATTATTTTCAAATAATAAATTTTATATAATACTTTTTAAAAAGGTTTTAGTAAATTTTGATAATCTTAAATAATATTTTTAATTCGAAAGTTTGTTTTTTTGCACAGAGATAGTTGGAAGGCCGGTAAGTGACATATGCTACTTTTTATCCCCAGAAAATATATCATTATATACGTAAAGTAACATAACGAATAAGCAGTGACGATAATAATGAATCAAGTCGGAAAAAAATTAGCCGCCAGCGCACTCTCTTATAATACGCTGTTTAAACCGTTAAAGATGGAACGATATCAAGAAATAAAGAATTGCGTATCACAAAAAGGCCTAAAAAAACTCCTCGGTACCATATATCTATAACAGAGAAATACCATTTAATTTCTCAATAAATAAATACGTAAAATTCAAGCTTTTGTTTCCCCATTAAAAACGTAATATTTATCAAAGAAAAACCTAAAAAATAACTCTGTAGTCCATGTGAGCGGAGCCGCGGGTACAGGTAGTTGTTCAATAATTTTTAATCTATTTTTTTATAATTTTTGTATTTTTTGTATTTTTGGAGGTTTTCGAGTATAAGTAATCTGGATCAAGGTCAAAGATCACTGGGGTAAAGGTAATATTTCATTGGGGTCAAGGTCAAATGTCAAGGTCCCATGGATCCAAGATGGCTGCTGGAATAATAGCACGAACAGCTCCGACGCTCCGGTCCCAGGTCCCGATATACAAAGTCCCCACAATCCTTCTACTAATGTCTTTTTCGACAGTAAGAAGCAATTTAGAAACTTTTAATGTGGTTATGAAGAATTAACCATCGTGTTTTCTTCACGTAACATAACCTAAAATACCTTAAATTATCGAGGTTATTAGCGGAATTTACAAGGTTTTAGCTATGATTTTTTAGAGATGGAGAATCTAGTTATTTTGATATTTGTACGTATGTGTACGACATATGCTATCTAGCAAATCATATAGCCTAAAGCAGTAGTCATATCAAGAATCATTTGTGTTTAACCTGAGGTTTACTCCTCAGTTTTCCATTGTTTGCTTGGTAACATGTTAAGAAATACAAAATATAAAGATGTCAAATATATTTTCTGGTGCATGAATTTATACCTTTCTTTCTTTTCGCATAATATCATAATATAATATAATTGTTAACAATACAATGCTTTGCCTTGCATAAAGAAATAAAGGAATAATAAAGTAATATGTGCTAAAGACATTTCTGATAATTAATATCATACATTATAATTTTTAATCATATCGCTAATCAATAAAGTTTAAATTTTTAACATTGCAACAACCACATATTCCTCTTCACAAAAAAAATTCAGTTATGCGTAAGTATTATAGACCTAAAGTTCTTGAAAAGTTCCAGCCATTACTGTGCCGGTAATCAAAGTGCTAATCATTCCGTGTATTGTTTTGATGACAGGCACTTCATGCTGTACCACGCACATGCATTTAAAATATGAAATATTTGCATGCACTTAATAGTTTTTCTTAAACTTGTAGGTAGTTTTGGAATGTAATTACATTTATTTTGACAAAAACAGCCTTCTGTGTATTAACTATCTTTTCCACACATGAAAAAAATTTTGAACCGCCCAGATTTCTGAATTACTTGTTTGCTCATAGCCCAAGAAAAATATGGGATGAAAATACAGACTGTATGTACATAATACAACGTCAGGCTTGACGAAAAATTTTTGTATTCCGCCTACTATCCCAAAGAACCTCCTTCACGTACAACCCAATACGAGTACAAGCGGTGCAAAAGTACTTTTTTAATTTTTTTGTTTTAGTTCATGTATTTGTATCTTAATGCACTTACGAGTAACTGACATATGTTAATGAGTTTAACTTCATCACTAGATCAGTTGCCAAAATAACATTGTAATGTTCGGCATGAAAATATATGACATGTTTTATTACCCAGAGTTGTGGTTAAAGAAAATTGCCAGCTGGCTGACACATATGATTTAGAAATATATGTTATGATTCCATGAACTATCGATCACTACGACCTTTGATAATCTGTGGTAACCTTCTCTACTATTGTTGGAGAAACTATAATCTCGATTATTCAAATAATTTTTCGTGTACTGGAGTTCAAATTTTCATCCACGTATCGGTTATCACCAAGTGAGCTTGGATCAGATAAGTTAGTCTCTGGAATAGTTTTCTTTAGGCACATTTCAAAAAGTTTGATATATATAGATAATGGAACCTGAATTATTTGGATTCAGTAAAATCACTAGCAACCCCAATTTTAATAAACCCTTGTATATTTGGCTGACAAAACTAGCGAAAACAATAAATGCACTTAATGTTCGAAATACTTGGAGTTCACATACGAGAAACCGGCAATATTATCTATTGTACAAGAACCTCTCACTACTCATAAATAAGTTTTGTTGATACATTTTCTGCTGTTCAAGGTCTACAATGTTTGTAAATTTTTGATAAGTGTGCATTTTCGCAATCCATACTATTTTTTGCACAATAAATAAACCACTTCATTTGCTTTCAAGCCTAAGCTATGCACAGCAATATCATATTTCAAGAATATGTGTGGAACTAAAACTGAGCCAAACACAGTGTTCTTTCTTTGTCCTGAAGAGAAGTCGTGTACTTAATATGCAATGCAAACTATAAGAGACGCCACCCTTTAATACTTCGGTTGTGACTAATAACAATAATTACGCCATAATAATAGAGGATGTTCAAACTTCTCTTAAAATATTTTAAATATTTTAAAAACATATTTTACTCAAAAATCATACATCAAAAAATATTCTAAACGCAAATATTATTACATCCTACAAGAATACAAAAATATTTTAGCACATTTCAGTGTATGGTGAGAATATGTAATTAGAACAGGTTTTTTTTATTAATATATTGCCGAACTATTCCATTATTAGTATTTTGTTGGCACGTAAAATTAACTCTTATATTGCTATTGTTTTAACCACATGACAAATTATATTTTACTGTACATTAAAAATATTTTAATAATATTTTAGATGTGTTTTTTAAAAGTGAATTGTTAGGCATCTATGGCATTATATATTTTATAATAATACATCTAAAAATTAAGTTTTTAAGAGACACTCTGTTTGCTTTAATAACAGGGTTTTCTTACAAATTGTTTTACAATTATTTACATCTATAATATAATTCAGAAACAATAGGAGTTTTAAAGGAAATATTGACATAAAAAATTTAGCGACGGGAAAGAATACACATGTGCTATCTGTTGATGTCGTTGCACATAATATGGGATAATAAATGTGCCAATAAATATCGGTATATATAATAAAAGGGGAGTGCCTCTTACTTTAACATTTCTCAGTTTATATTATTTGTTCAAAATAGTTTTAGCTAGTCAGGCAGCAGTGATTGTGCAGGTGCTGATCAACGGCGTGTGGATCGTGGTGTCGCCGCCACGCGCAGTCCACCACCACCCCACCAGGGAGGACAACCACCTGGTGTGCTCGTCCCACATCGACGCCTCCTATATGATCGCCTTCACCTACCCCATCCTGCTGATTGTCGTTTGCACCATCTACGCCGTGCTCACCCGCAATATACCCGAGGCATTCAACGAGTCCAAGCACATAGGTGAGTGCCCGCTACTCTCTGGAGTGACTAGAAGTGGACATTCTTGACATTCCACTGGTGTTGATTACACGTTTATGTGCAGTTCATTCAGCCTACTATCGAATAATGCTCTGTATCTGTATTAAACGCTTAAGATGTCCATCCACAATAGGTGCTCATTTTCAAAACGGCGGAGTTTTGACAATTTTAATGAATATATGTTTTTAGAGAAAGTAAATTCATGGGCAAAATTCAAACTACTAGAAAGCGCTGCGGAGATCAAATTGCACATGTTGAAATATTATATGACTTCATAGCAATAATAAAAATCTCACATTTCACTGACAACAGAGTTGACATTCAACGATATTGTTGATCCTATGTTTTGGAATGTAGAACGTCCAGAAGCTTGAATGCATTTCACAATTCGGTACAGAAGCATTTCGTACAGCGAATATATACTCTGTTGAGGCAAGTTGGCTCACAGCTGTTATAACTTGTCCTCAATAGAATGTAGAACATCACCGGCTCGGAGTCATGTCCAAACTGATCACACACACATATATGCACAATATGGGGCACAGATCGGGTTCCTCCACAAGACGCAGGTATTCAATAGACACATGTGAATTACACGGACGAACGTTTTCTTTGCAAGAGTCATTACCAGGGATTTGTCTCTCGAAGGGTACGCTTAAGGATACAGGTTGTGACCTACCTACCGCTGTGCCATCAGTGACCCCGAATCACTACCAGAGGAGACCTGAATTTATAATGAATGGCTCCTCACATAATTTCGCATGGGGTATTGTCGCTGTGTATCCACACAACCAGCAGGTGGTGTCATTCACATGGGCATTTTCCATACATACAAGACGGTCATCCTTAATAGTGCAGAAACGATATGTGATGACACTTATAATCACGCTTTTTCTCCCGATCACAGCACAATTTCAAATTCTGCTGTCTCTGTTCGGTTTTTAATGGCAATCTTTATATGGGGCAGTGAATCCTAGTCGGTCTGTTGCCAGTTGCCTATACGAGGAGCAGGATGACATGGATTATTATAAAGTGACCCCTGTGTCGCGATGTAAGGCGCTAATGTTGCATAATGCTTGGTGCACAATCTGGCGAATTTAACTTGGCGTTGTCTTTCAACGTCGACCGTAACATTCACGACATGTGGGTGCACTCACATTACCATTGATAAGAACATTAGGCCATGTTACCGAAATTATCTACAGGTTTGAAAGTTGTACGATACATCCTACCAGGCACCCATAAAGATCCAAAATAACACCTGTCAAGATCAGTAATATGCTGGTAATGCTATATAATATGTCTACAAGGCATATTTCGTATTCGGTCACTTTTACTCCATGTGTTGACGGACCGTCTTATGCTCTGCACATGCCTTATTGCGCTATCGCAATAATCTCAGTAGAACCACCTATGCCCTCTGAATACAGATATTTGCAAATATAATAATTTACAGAGCAAGTGATGATATGCATGTTTAAGAAACTACACAGTCGAGTCACATTATTTTGGCTACCTGCTAGTATCCAGAGTAATCGCGCTTCGCAGCACGGACAGCAGCTAGACGAACTGACGGTGACTCAATCAGATGCTGAAAAGTGTCCGCTGGAATCTGGAGACGTGCTGTGTGCAGTGCATCCCACAACTGTTGAAGTGTGCGTGGTGAACGAGTGCTGGAAGATCCCATCCACCCGAGGAAAACAATCATCATGCACGGATGCTCGTGATCGCAGAGGATGGATTCTTAACCAAATTGATCAATAGTGCCTTCCAAATGGATGATGGGACATAGATAATAACACGAGAACATTCCCTATACTACAAAACTGCCCCACCGCATTGCGTTCGTTCAGCAATGGATGCAGGGGTTCAGTTCTCCGACCTTTCATGCTAGACACACTGACATCCATCCGTTCTACGCAGCTGAAAATGTGACTCGTTGGAGAAGACTACCCGTCGCCAATCAGCAGCGAACCAGTCGTCACACTTTCGAGCAAATTCCAATCGTTTTCTTCGAGGCACATGTGTTAGCATGGGTGTAGTGAACCTCTGTCTACTTCGGAGCCCCATTCGCAGAAGGGTTCGCTGAACCGTTGCGGTAGATACGTGTCTCCTCGCCCCCTGGTTTATTTGGATGGTCAGTTGTTCCATTGTAGCCTGTCAGTTGACTTTCACACACCGCTGTAGTAGACTTTCACCTTTGAAATCAATAGCGCGTGGAGCACCGCAGTTTTCACAATGGTTATTCTCAATGGTGCCATTCGTCCACACACGATACACTTTTACCACAGAGGCACGTGGACAGTTTACAAACGTTGTGGTTTCCAACATGCTGCCACTCCCTTGGCCTGAAAGCCGTTAATAACTCTTGTTTACAACTCGGTTAGATCGCTTCCCTTAGCCATTACAGCTGGAAGTGCACCGTGTTCAGCCAGTCTGTCGGTGGAATTATATAACTGCTTCACCAGCCCACATAACGGGCCATACATCATTGACTATGCGCAGCAGATGTCACTTGAAGCAGGTGGTCATAATAATGTTATTCTACTGTGTATGTTCAATTAGAAACATTTCCTCCTGTTTCCTTTACTTTTTGTTAGTGTAAAGCTACAATAATATGGAGAACGAAAAGGTACGATCTGTTATGTAAACTATTTTTAGTTGTGGTCATGGTGGAATTGTGAGGCCTTGGCCTCTTAAGACTCCTTCATTGATTGGAATTCATTCACCTTGGCATTGCGAGAAGAAATCGATAAAACCTGAAATATCAAATTAACCCTCTCCCAAAAAAATATTCCAAATACAATAAATTAAAGTGTTAGAATTGTCTACAATTGCAAACAAATTAATAATGTTTTTAATATTAGAAATATTTATGTATTTTTACAAATACATCAACTAATAAAAAACCATAACATGTTAATTTTGAATTACAATTCTTTTTTAAGTAATGATGAATGAACGAATCACATGTATTTTAGGATCTTGAACGGTAGGCAAATTAAATGTAACTGGTGAATTCCTAGCTTTAGATTAAACACTTGTAACATGTTAATTTTATAACAGTAGCTGAACACTCAAACAGCATTGATACTTTTCCCTATAACCATAAATAGGTATTGTGAAAGTAACATTAATAACCACAAACATATAGGGGTGTCAATCGGCTCTGGGCTGCAAGGTATTGAGTTGCCTCCGGTCCAGTATGATTAGAATAGTCTATACTTAGAAAAATATATGTAGTTTACAGTCATTATTTAAAAATTATTTCGAATATCTTATATATTTTTACTTAGAATTAAAGCACAACTTTAGAATGGAATTGGCTTAATAAATTTCATGATGGGGACCAAATTTTCCAAGATCAGTAATATAAAGGACAGATATCAAGGGTGGATACCGATGCCTTAAAAGTTTATGCGGAGACAAAGTTCTACACAACTCTCTAGTAAATTGACTGATAGTACATCGTTACCAAATCAACCATTTTGGACTATCTACAACAAATAAGGATTTTAAAAAAAAATAATTGGTTTCCACATAATCTAATGTAGCATCCCAAACAGCAGAGGATGATTATCTGCGATAAATCTACAATTCGTTCACACAATTAGCTTATAATGAATTGTATCATACTTTATAATGAGAAGTGTATCCTATAAGATAACCACAAATAAGGTGTGCAGTGATTGTATGTTTGTTGAAAGCCCCAAATCTTTCTGAAATGAAACATGACGCTGAAAAATACAGGTGTTAGTAAGGTCAACAGCACTCTCATATGCTGCTATTAAAATTTTCAATTATGTAATCATATAAGATTTATGCGTGACATTGACAACAGTCATTTTATTTTCTTAAAAAATTTGCATCGTATTTCGGAGACTATTCCAACATTTGATTTTTTTGGTCCTATGTAATATACAATGGAGAGCCAAAAAAACTGTTGAAGGCGTGCTTTCATAAATAACAGAGGTATGGAACGAATCAGAGTAACAATATGTGGTCGGCAGCACCTATATAAGACAACAAGCGTCTGGCAAAGTTGCTACATCGGTTATTGCTACTAGAATGGCAGGTTATCAAGATTTAAGTGAGTTTGAACTTGGTGTTATAGTCGGCGCACGAGAAATGGGTCATAGCATCTCCGAGGCAGCGATAAAATTTGGATTTTCGAGTGCGGCCATTTCACAAGTGTACCACGAATATTGGGAATCCGGCAATACATCAAATATTCGACATCGCTGCGGCCGATAAAAAATCGCGAAAGAACCGTACAAACGACGACTGACGTGAATCATTAAACGTGACAGACGTGCAACCCTATCTCAAATTGGCACAGAGTTAAATGCTGGGGCATCAACAAGTGCCAGCGTGCGAACTATTTTACGGACCATCATTGATATGGGTATTCGTAGCCGAAGGCCCACTCGTGTACCGTTGTTGACTGCACGACACAAAGCTTTACGCCTCGCTTGGGCCAGCCAACCCCACCGTTGGACTGTTGATGACTGGAAACACGCAGCCTGGTCTGACGAGTCTCGTTTCCAATTGTATCGGGCGGATGGACGTTTATGGGTATGCAGACATCCTCATGAATCCATGGACCCTACCTGTCAACAGGGGACTGTTCGAGCTGGTGGAGGCTCTATCATGGTATGAGGCGTGTGCAGTTGGCATGAAAAGGGACCCCTTATACGTCTAGATACGACTTTGACAGTTGACAGATACGTAAGCATCCTGTCCAATCACCTGCACCCATTCAAGTTCAGTGTGCATTCCGACGGACGTAGACAATTCCAGCAGGACAATGTGACACCCCACACGTCAAGAGTTCCTACCGAGTGGTTCCAGGAACACTCTTCTGAATTTAGACACTTCCATTGGCCACCTCAATGTCCAGATAGGAACATTATTGAGCATATCTGGGATGTCTTGCATCGTGCTGTTCAGAAGAGATATCCACCGCCTCGCACTCCTATGGATTTGTTGACTACCCTGCAGGATTCGTGGTTTTTACATTGCCTCCTGCATGCCTTCAGATATTATTCAAGTCCATGCCAAGTCGTCCTGCGGCACTTCTGCGTGCTCGCGGAGGCCCTACACGATATTAGGCAGGAGTATCAGATTTTCTGGCTCTTCATTGTATATGTTGCGCAGGTGTAATTTTTGTCAAGAATCGACTATAAAACGAAAGCATTTCCAAATAACCTCAAAGTTGTGGCAATCCTCCTCAGCAAATTTTTTCTGGGAAACTTTCATATATTCTTTTATTGACGGTAAGCATTCTGTATCCACCCTATGTCCGATATTAAACCATTTGCTTATCAATTAGCATTTTCTTCCCCATGGAAATAATTATTCTCCTGAAGCCTTCTTTAATTTAATTTGTGCATACTATCAATATGTTGATACAATTTAACTGCAAATAACGATAAACTCACGTCCTTGCCATTGTTATCCTTTAAAAGTTTTATCATTGTATTACCGTTTAAATGATCCTAAACTAAAAAAAAAAAAAGTTATTGTGATAGGGAGCCTTTGAAATATATATGTCAATTCACTGGAAATAAGTTATTTGCTTTCTTTTAATTTTTTATTTTGCTCGGTCTGTGTAAATGTACAGCTAACACTCCTTTCTAAATCTGGTTGAGTTTATTTGTAGAGTTGTTGATATATTAAATCCGGATTAATTTCTACCACCTATCTGTGGTAGCGCTTTACAACACATTGAACACAGTAACTTCATTTATTATGTTGAAGAAAATTTGTTATTCAGCTTGAAGATATCCGGCATTTACATATTTTCAGAGCAGTGCGTTGAACTTAAATTTCAGGTTTGCTTTCATTCTTGGATACTGCCAGTGTTAATTTTTGTGATCTCGATTACTTAAAGTAAATTGATGTTAAAGAACTTTTTGCCCTATTTCACTTTTGTTCATTATTGGTTGTTAACTTCTGTTACAGAAGGGCACAGTGACATATTCTCACAGGCTAACTCATGTAAATATATGTATTGTTTTGAAAAATATTTTATATATTTTAAGTCTTATTGAAATTACGTAAATAAAATGGTCAATGTGATACAAAAACAAACAATCACATAAAATCAAAACCATCTATATTATTAAACTCGCTTTTACTATTCCCTATATTAAAGTTTGAAGTAGATTGGGTTTCGTCTTTTCTGCACCCACCCCCACCCCCCCAAACATTTTGGCTCAGTAAATGGTTTAATAACTGTCAAATTCACATGTTTTAGCAATGCCATGCTGTTTAGTTACTTTTTATGTTGCAATAAACGTGACCTTTTACGAAAACAATATCACTTTGCTAGCTTGATTAAATGTATATAGTACTTGCGTTACAACTTGTTCAATATAATGTAATACTATTCAACAAAGCAAAAAGTTAAGTAAACCTTGTGCTAACCTAAGTCGAAGCGAAAAAGTTTTGGTAGTTTTGTAGGAATAAAAGCCGTGTATTAATGAAACACAGAAATGTTTATTGTGATCCTTTCCGAATCAATTTATCATAGTATTTATTCAATTATACGAGGCAAGAAATAATTTCATAATTTAATTTTGCAAACACTGCGGTAAAATCGTTTAAATTTCTCCTGTTTCTTAAACGAATGAAGTATTTAAAATTATTGCTTGTAGTTATAATTTAGTTTCTGCAATATGATTTCTCAAATGTATTATTTAGATGCTTTCAAAGTTTATATTAATTTTTGTATACTATCTAAATCAAACATTTTTTTTATTTGTAATATTTCACTAACATATTTGACTTTTCGTCGAATTTAGATCTTAAATTCTGCGCCAATGATGACTCAGTGCAAAAAATAAAGTGGCCATTTTTTATAGGTAGAATGTATGTGCCACAAATACATTATTGAAATACAAAAAGTGAGCTGTGATCACCCCAGTCGCAACACACCCTGCTCACGTAGGATTCGCAGATATTCATTTCTAAGAAACCACTTGCGATAGTTTTCGAAATACAAAGAGCAGTTTTTATATAACTGTGGATGATATATTCGATATATATCACGCCTTAAATAATATCTACGAACACAACTATACCATAATGAATCAATAATAAAGCAACAAACTGTGTGGCATTTCATTACACATAACACTGCATGGCAGAGCCAGGTAAAAGCAGCGTAAACAGGCAGACGAAAAACATGGCATTTAAAAAACAGTGAGAAGACCCTCTCAATTTTTACATAAAACAGTTTTAGAAAAATTACATTTTGAATTAAAATTGTATGTATTATATTTTAAAACATTAAATAATTTACTTCCCATTTGGAATAAAATCGTGCTTCTCTGTACTGCCGATGATAACAAGGTGAGGTTTGGGATGTTCTGGACTTTAGGCCAAAATTAAAAATAATATATGGAGATTGTGCATAATGTACTACATAAATATCCGATCGCTTTATATTTATGTTGTTATATACATTAAATTATTCAAGTACGTAGCAGAAAAAGGGGCAACCAGATCTCAGGATTGGGGCAAATAAGTTTCCTCAACACGTAAATAAGAATATCCTATTGGCGCGTGGTTCATTATAACAGTGGCAGTCCATTTAGGAAAATTATGATCATTGCATACCTGTATAAGTTTTGGGTAGGCATAGACACAAAGTCCGTATTTGAAAGGCAGATTAGAGGAAAACTGTTTTAATATATTGTGGAGTAGAAGAAGTAATTAAATTAGCAGATTAATTAGGTATTTATTCACAGTTATTAAATATTTAGTGCTTCTTCTTATGTACGATTTGTAAGGACATTATATTCAGCAACCCTATAATCTTAACACAGCTGTGTTCGATTAATTAATGCTGCACAGCAATTTTTTTTCCGTCATTCATTGTTAATGATTTGGCAGAGATCTCTCTCCCTTTTCACCCTCCTGGGTATGATACATGAGTGTTGTGTGTTGCAGGCTTCACGATGTACACGACGTGCGTGATCTGGCTGGCCTTCGTGCCGCTGTACTTCGGCACGGGCAACCACGTGCCACTGCGTATCACCAGCATGTCTGTGACCATCAGTCTGTCTGCAAGTGTCACTCTCGCCTGCCTCTTCTCGCCCAAGCTATACATCATCCTCGTACACCCGGAGCGCAACGTGCGCCAGAGCATGATGACTGTGAGTGCACAACAAGCTGTAGGCAATTAACTAATAACAGACAACAGGGTTTGAGAAGCTTGTAGAGTTTGTACACGTGGTGCCGTGTAATAACACCAAATTATTAAGTCTCTTGAAATTAAATATTAAATGTGTATAATATGTAGTATATACTACTGCGTCCTTCACTCAAGTATGTCTACAGGTGGTGTTATTTTACAACAGAAAATTATAGAGTCTGCTGTAACTAAATATATCATTGTATAAAACTGCGGTTAAATTATACATACCTACAGGTGTTGTCATATTACAACACAAAATTGTAGTCACTTGTCATTAAGTATGTACTCGTATTTGTAGAGTGGTGGGACGTAACGTACATGTGCCACTCATGCAGCAGTAGGATTGCAACATCGGCAACATTGATGTGTAACAGGCTCAGGTGTTAATTAAATGTAAAGTCATCACAGTGCAAATTAGCCAGGGAAATATTATGCTTCTCTTAGTAAATGTATTTTAAAAAATTCAGTAAAATTAAAGTCACGTTTCAAGTAGCAAACAATAAGCAGTTATTAGTTGGCCAACTGCTGACAGTGGTAGCAAACGTCCACATTTATGGATGTCAGCATTTGTTACATGGTAGACAGACAGGTCACACATAAAAGTGAGTTTACAAATGTTTTAAATCATAATGCGGGTCAATGCTCACACCATGGCTGTTAGAATTCAACAGAAGACCTACAAGCAGAACTGACAAAATGCTGTTATTTGCTGCTGTGAAAATATTAGCAGCAATTTTATGGGCTATTTATGGCACGCGAACACTTATCTGATATATGAGAAATATCATAATCAAGTTAATGGGCCGTTTATGGCAAGAAAATTTTTGCATATTGCTGAGGGTATACTAGCAGTAAGCTTGTAGGTTTTTTATGTCATGCAGGTGCGGATCCAGAATATAAGTGAGGGAGGGGCCTACTTCAATTTCTCAATAACATTTGAATGCTAGTACAAAGATTTTTAGACATACTTAATAAATCCTCAATTCAATCATTCTTTTGCAGTAAACGGATTCAGAAATGTAGAATCATTTTACATAGTATTTGTTCTATAGACCATCAGTGGTAAATCGACACAGTTAACATTTTAAATCCAACTACACAACTTTCATCTGAAAATTTTTTTATAGTAACACTTGCATTTTGATAATAAGCTCATAAAATTAATAATACCTTAAATAAATAAATGTTAAAGTGTGTTGTAACATGCTTTCCTAAAAATACACACCTTTACTATGTAAATAGAAATAGTGTAAATTATTAAAAAGTAATTGACCTACATGACACAATATTGTGTTTTTTTATATGACTGTCTGGCGTATTTCGGATGCAGTTTGACTGTGCGCAGCCGAATAATAAATGCTTAGTATGAAATCACCAGTGAGTGCTCTCGTAACCCCAGGAGACTGGAGACTCACACTTAGGCCTTTAATAAACGACAAATATCAGTCAATCACGAAGTACACTTGATGATGGCAACAAATAAGTTTCTACTGGATAAATCGCTCCGCATCATGTAATAAACAATAAAATATGTATGTACAACAGCAGGAACTAATTATTATAGTCAAGTTGCAACTAATCGTCAGATTCATGTAATTGTAGTACACACCTATTTAACTTATCCAATTTACATGTTAGGAAATACTACCTACAGATTTATTATAACGCAATAGAAATTCTTCGGTTTCTTGACTTTGAGAATCTATCAGTAATGCGATCCAAACCCACATGTATGTCTCTGTGTACATGCAGAAGCGCGAGACCCGTGAGCCAATCTTTCGACATTCGTGAACGCAGTCAAATATTTAATCTTCTAAAGGCGGTGAACTCCTCTTAACTAGCGTTACTGATTGGAAGCGTCACAAGTATGTGAAGCAACCTGTGAATTAAGGGAAATACATATTTGTCGCAGATATTCAGTGCCTGAAAAACATTTTTTATAACATCAGATGCTTCAGGAACCTCACACAATTTCTTCTTCGACATAGAAAATTCGTCTTTTAGAAGGATAGAGGCAAAATCTTTATCTAAATCCATAAGATGCAGAAAATTACTGACAACAGCATTAATACTCTTGTTGTGTTCATGTTCCACATTTGCCTTTTTATACTTGTTCGTATTAATTGCGATGAGAGTAAGGAAGAGCAGGTGAAAAACGTTAAGTGTATAAGGGAAAAAATCTCTTATGGAGATCAGTAAAAACTTAAACCAGTAAGGGCACATAAATAGCATGCCTGAAGTACAACTCTTTACTATCACTGTCTGTCGGGTAGTTCGCACAATCAGTTTGGCGATCACAGCAACGGGGGAGAACAATTTCATTGCCCAGATCATTCAAAAGAGCTTCAGACTTGTCCGAAATATTCTTCAACTTCTTCTCTACGGTATTATAGTGTAATTATTGTGTTGGACACTGCTTCTGAACCTCCAATAAGATAAAATGATGGCTTTTGCAACAGCCTGCTGAGTGGAAGTGTAAATGATAGTAGGTCACTCAGGCAAAACACTGCTACTAAGAGCCTTACTGTAAAAGTTCCTGAGGAAAAATCATATACTTTTCCTGCAGTGACAATGTCACGCCACCCACAAATTATATTCAAAGCAGATATTATTTTTGGTAAGTCAACAGAGAACTGAATCACTTCATCGTGGTGTTCCGCCCATCCTGTCTCACATAGACCAAATAGCTGACAACCAAGCGTTTGGAGAAGGACAGTGTTTATCTTTTCTAAAGAAGAAAAGAATGAAATTGTTTCCTTCATAGCTGAAATCGCTTACCTTATGGCTGGCGCTTCACTACATTTTTTAATAGAGATGTTTAACGCATGACTGTAACATGGTGCCTTCGATGTTTTGTTAGATACTTTTTGTATTTCAACAACTCCTGCTCATGTTTCCAACATAATTACTGAATATCCACCTGTTTCAATGCCCACACACTGTTCTATAGGCAGGCTCAAATTTTAATTTCGCGCAGGATTATGCATCCCAAATATTTTCCTATAAGTGAAAGTTCTTCTTTATCAGTCAGTGATGCATTTCATTGTGAGAATTGAAATACTGTAGGCTTCTTACCTTTCGCTTCTCCTTTACTCCTTAAATCTCCATTGCCGCAAACTTGTGCTCCTTCAAGATCGTGGAAAGCATCGATGAAACCAATGAAGTCGTATTTTATCATTCCTTCATGCACATAGCGAAGAACTAAACTTAGCTGTGTGACCAGACTGTAGTTTCATCAAATATAATAAAATAAATCCCTGCCTGTGATATATACAGCAGTATTTGACTTGAGATTTCTTCACCACAACAGTCAATAAGCATGTTTTGTGTGATTTTGCTTTTAAATGTAGCTATGGTTGAAGTGTGGTCCCGGACTTTGAAAGAATGAGCTGGCCATCATCCCGATGTCCACGAAATTAAATGTTTTGTCGTTTTAAGAAAAAAAATAGACTCCACAATAGGCTTTCACCTCAACCCGTTCTCTTGGATTTCTTGGAGGTCGTGTTGGTTAATTTGATTCCGTACACTGCTTTCTGCTCAATGGAAGCTTCTGAGATAATATTTACCTTCTTGCACTGCTTCCTTATGAAACTTTGGATTAGTTTATTCCTCCAAATGTCCTTTTTGTTCTAAAAACTTTGAAAATTTTTTAAACGGTTTTGTGACCAGTTTCTGCAGTTACGCTGTCTTTTAACCTCCTATCACATTCCCGGAAGTAAACAGTGGATAGTACTTACAGTAAAGGCCCTGTTTCGATAGAGAGAAAACAAGCCATTTTTATTTACTTAGGTGATTACTTCCCAGGAAATTTCACAACTCTTTTCCATTCTTGTTTTCAGAATGAAGAAACTTGCAATTTTGTAGAGGCTTCCAACGATTGTCTAATAGCTGCCACATTTGGAAGTCGTTTATCTTTTCCCCAGTGAAGATTGTAATATAATTTGTAATTGTTTACGCTACCGAAGTAGCAGTTTCCATGTGTTCATAAACAACTAAAAGTTCACTCAGTGGGAAAGAAGTATCGATTACATAAGGGTCTGCTGCTGAAGGTGTCTAAACAGCTGTGGAATAACCTGCCATTCCTGTAGGCGATCTCGACAACAGTAGCAAACCAGTTGCAGAAACCATGCCAGATGAGTAAGGGCCTCCCTCTGAAAAATTATTATCCAACAGTTCTGAAGAATATACAATTGATGACGAAGATAACATTGATGAATCAAACATAGAGGGCTGTGGCGTTGTTTGGGGGGGGGGGAGGTGGCAAGAAGAACTAATTAATAATTGTCATCCGTTTCCTCCCATATTCTTGACTTGCCTCATAAGCATGTGTAATTAAACAATGAAATACAACTTTATTGTATATTAGACAACGAGCCAAATTATTGACACGACTACTTGTAAATGAAGACGGGTAGCTTTAACACTGAAATTATAATGTTAGGAATGAGACTCAAGTTTTTATATAAATATATATATATATATATATATATATATATATATATATANAACAACTCCTGAAACTATATAAAACTACTGGCGTTCATTATGGTGTGGAATTTTCCTTACTACTTATGTTTACCATACTGTGCACTAAGTACTGAGTCTGAAGCCTAGATTTACTGAAGAGAACTTGTTACGATGTATAGATGGCAAAAGCTATGAAACACACATATAATATCACTTTCGAGTATAAAACAGAAAACACGGACATATGAAGCCCATGTTGTACATATGATCGTAACCCTGAGTCATTGGAAATGTAGACACAATACATGCAAATTTTACAGATGAAGAGCAAAGTAAAGGCTTTTGTGGTATTAAATAATTTTACTAAGATTTAAAAAACATCCTGGCGAATAGGAAAACGTTTTGTTAGTTGGAAGTTTTCAATAACATACTCTTTTCAGGTAGGATAGTTTTTAAGCGCCCAACTAATATTTAACAGTAAACATGGGCGGAAGCCTTGAGAGCTGATGATAGTAAAATGAGGTTGACATGGAGCATCGCAAGAATGCAAGGGCAGAGGAAATGTCTGATCCCCAGCCAACAGCATCGTCTGCGCGATTCTCACATGCGGAAATCTGGGAGCAACCCCGCCGGGAATCGAGCCTGCATCATATCGGTGGGAGGCAACGATCTAGCCATTACACCACCGCTGCAACCACCTATAGTAATATCTCTTGTTTAAGTTTGTAATACTAATCTTTTTTTGAGTTTACGTTACAAAATTACGCATTTGAATGGGATTTTATGATACTGTGGTAAATTTTTAAGACTAGCAATAGCAAAAAATTATGTGAAATTTTGTGACGGGTCGAGAAACAAGCGAATATAGCAAGATTTGTATATCACAGCAAAATTTTTTGCTGTGATCTGGTTTCAACAATACTAGTTGAAAATTGAGTTGAATTTGTTTAGTATAGGTACTAAATATTTGTGGTATGTAGCAAATACTATGTAAAAGCGCTCGGTGTATTTAGTCTAGTTTCAAATTTACTTTCTGTTATCAGTTTTCTCATGCGCCAAAAATTAAGCCTAATTTTTGTGACCTTTTTTTTCTGCAAATATATATAAATCGCAAATCAAATGGAGTTTCACATAGGATAACGAAATGGTGTAGACTTGTCTGCGTTTAAGTATATACATATATTTTAATATAGGTTGGTGAAACCAGCCAATAACGTTTCAAGTATCACTGTAAATTTTTTGTACTATTAAAACAAAAATTTACGAACAACGTTTTGCCAAATATATCTTTTGTAGGACAATAAAAATTTTTCTTGTGTGAATATCAATTCCTTTAATGTATATTAGCAAAAAAAAAAATTGTTATAAATGACATTGTTTTACAGACGAATCGAAATTACTTTATTTGTGATCCCAAAAAGATTTGTGATATATATGTAAGACAGAAGCACATGGAATTACATTCAAATTAAAGCAAACAATACAACAACCATTCGTTTCGAACCCACGCCCCCCTTTGGTTGCGAACACAAGCATTTTAGCTATCAAGCATTTTGGCTGTCAAGCATTTTACCTTTTGGTTATTAGAACATACAAAAAGAGGATCCATTTTATGATATAACATGATTCAATTTGGCAAACTTATTTTACTGTTTTAAGTGTTGATTCACGTATGTTATATCGAAAATTACTGCACGTCAGTATGACGATGACTGCAGGCGGGCCGCGCATTTGAACAGTCGCTGGTTTATAATTCAAAGATATATTCCTTCATGAAAGTCTGTATTGAAACCACAGTTACTGGCATCACAGAAAATAAATTATTACGAAATCATTCGGCAGTTCGGTTAGTTAGAATATTTATTTGGCAAATTGTAAATACACCATAGTGAGCCGCATGACTGCATAAGCTCATGAAGGTATACTAAAAGTAATGAAGTTCTTGACACTAAACAAAATATTGGAAATAATTTTTCCACAATGTGAATAATTAAAGGCCCGCCATAGGAAAACACATTCACTTGTTTTAACTGAAATAGTCATCACATAGTGCAAATATTTAAACTTTGACTTCAACGATTTACACCAATTCTTAGTAACAACAGAAATTTTTTAATGTCTTACGACGAAAGCTCTTATACCTTCGTAATTTTACAATGAAGGCAATTGTAATTTTACGAAAGATTTTTAACTGTGAAAAGGAAAAACCGTCATTGATTTTAATACATAGGGGCTGGCTTCACCGTTCCCGGTGGATGGTCCTTTCGTCAGCCACTAGGTCGCTCTGGGGCCTTATTTTGTAACAGGTGTTGAAATGTATTTGTTCTTAAACAAAAGTAACAATGCATTTTATATCTGATATGCCTTATTGGTTATTTCCGTTCAAAATAAAACTGTTTTTTATTACTCAAATTTTTTATAATTTTTTTCCTATACATTCCATTAAAAACGGTTGCTTACTGCGCAGGAAACATTACCAGCAAGGTTATGAACTTTTACTATTTGGAACACATTAGCGACAATTTAATGTTGTGAACTACATAGTGTGAAATATTAACTAGCGTATGTGAATTCACTTAACTTTTAAATTTTGCATATGTGAAATAAAATGATAACGTGCCATTTCTAGTAACATAAAAAATTATGTTCAAAAATGGAAAATTGTAATTAATTTATTTTAGAAAATTAATTATTTTACATATTAAATACCATTTGAAATTATTTGAATCCAAAATAATTGTATTCTAACAAAACACACAAATCCTGGTGTTGTCTTAAAATACTAACATTGTTTGAATAGCAAAGTTACGCAGTTTTAATTTGTGAAAAGTATTCGGATTTACTTTTTAAAATTTGGACATTAACACATGGTAGATTAGTCGGTAGCATTCAATACTAGGTACTCAAATGGTTGAGGGTTCTATTCTATGTTTTCCCGAGCAAAGTTACCAATAATGAAATAATACCAAAGTCAACATTTACATTGGGAATTAAGTAATTATTATTTGGGCAAAGAACATAGCTGGAAAAGGGGGGAGGGGGTTAAATGCATGGCATAGTGCGTTTAGTTAGAACAAGTGGCTAATAGTTGGGTTGTAAGTGACAAATGGCTGCGCTAGAACTAGTCAATAGCTGAGCTACAAGTGGCTTGTGAACAGTTGACTGACGACATTTGGTAAACTTATGGCAGGCAGGAAGCAGTAAGCCAGTGCGCCACTGGTGACACTCGTGGCCCACTGGTGGTGTCGGAATGCTTGGGGCACATTTGGCAACGCTGAGTCAGATCGCTTATAGGCAGATTGTATTTTACTGTAAGGTAATTGTCTGAAAAGTGGCCCAGATGTGGCCAACCACACACCACAGTCAAGAAGCATCATGTGGGCCACATGCATCTGAGGACGCAATAAAGATCTTTACTGATTATGAAACCCGTTTGTGGGCTGCTCATGTACAGGCAGATTTGCATAAGTCAGCCAATTGAGTTTTGCTATTTGGGATTTGTCTTACTCAGTAAAACTCAGTCGTAACAAGAGTGTTTTCGTGGTGTTGCAGACGAGGTACAGCACGATGAAAAGTACCACAGTGACTGGAACAACTCAGACAGGCAGCATGATGGCAGCTGTAGTGTGTCAGCAACCATTCAGCATGCAGCAGCAGAGTGTGTCGTCTCAGTGTGGGGACTCCTTCGCCCACAGCAATGGTGAGCCTGCCATACGACTAGGAAAGTACAAACATACTACCTAATAAGAAAAAGGGAAAACAAGAAGATTTTGATTTAATACGCATATTTCCTATTTTTTTGGCCTACTGCGTTATATATGATACATTTTAAGATTCACTGTAGTCATTTCATTATTTGTTTACGAATAATTTGAAAAACCGCATTACAAAATAGACTACGATTTAGCGCGGAGAAACAGACAACGCTATGTTGATGTACTACTGACGTCACTGTACATGTCTTTCTTCTTACCACAAGCGTTGTACTTTTGCGTTTGGAATTTTTATTATACATTGTTGTTTCAGGGGATATAAATGTGATAATTCAGTCACCAAACACCAGAAAGTTTTGAAAAGTTCCACTGCGTTAATCTCAACAAAATGCACTCTAGATAAGAAACATGCAGATATTCTAAGTGATCAAATGAAGTGTGAAACACGTCTAAAGGTAAAAAGAGACGTGAAATACACAGCAGTAAGCGAAAAATTTCATGTTTTGTGTGTGAAAATTATTTCAATGTAAAACAAATGTATTGTTTTCTTATTGCAATTGCATTGAAACTATTAGTAAAACAGATATGTTCCTTTTATATGAGGTACCTCTACGGGCAACGAGAGATTACTGTTACGTTACACAGAAACTTAAATTATGGTACACCATTACAAACGTAAGTGTTTGTGCACTTTGTTATTATAATACGAAAACGTTTTCTTTTGTCTGACAGAAATGCTTATAATGTATATTTTAAAATCGCTTTACAATTTTGAGAAAATATCCTCTTGCTTGGCTGATATAATAGAATACTTTTAAAACTTTTTCTGAAATAGTAAAACTCGTATGGTGCCAATTTATTCCACAGAGGCTGTGTTATATAATTAGATTTCGGACTAATTTATAAATACTGGGATACCAAAATAAAATTTAAAATTCTATATTTTACTATGTTAGATTAGATAAGATTAAAAATAGCAATGAATTTTGCAAGAAACATACGTTTCCAAAAACAATTTCATCTTTAAAGAAAAGCATTTCAATTGTTTACAAATGCGTTTAAAAATTCTACATTTTTAGATCGTGAGAATTTATAAAACAGATTGTGTCTAGGGAATAATACTGTACATTTCCTGGCAGTATACACAAGGTAATTATTTTAATGGGAACAATAAGGACGTGATTAATTCCCCAGGAAAAATCCATTTTCTGCTTACATACGCTGTAAAGGTGAAACACTTTATTAATAAATATGAAGTGTCAAGGTATCCGAGCCCTATACATCGATAACTTTTAAAACTGCTTTATTGGAAGCCACCACACTCTAAATATGAATCAACGATGATTTCACTGTTTAAATCAATTAACAGCGCCAAATTTATTCAGCCATTACTTGNCACTCTAAATATGAATCAACGATGATTTCACTGTTTAAATCAATTAACAGCGCCAAATTTATTCAGCCATTACTTGAGACAATTTAACTAATGAATTAGTGAAAAAATGGCAGTTTTACTTAACTTTTTGATTCTCTTACATTTTACACTGATTCATTAACCATATTATTCGCTAATTATCTTGGACTCTGGGCTAGAGTCGCGTCTTGGTTTATTCAACCGACGTTTGCAGTACTTTGCAGCAGGCATCTTGAGGGATTTCGAGCAAGACTGAAAGCCAGGAGTTGGAGGAGGCTCAAAACATAATAGTTATTCAACTGATGTCTACGTCATACACTTTTTAACTTCCTTTTTAATTCAGAAGGCCTAGAATTCACATATATTTTCAAATACAATTTCCTATTCTCCGAGCAATCAAACATGGCAATATATTTACTAAAAAAATTATGTAGCTTTCACTGAGAAAAATAAATAGATTCTGGCACCAAATATATGTATTTACAAGGAGAGTATTTGTTTATGTTGAACAATATTTTGTTAACACGACCAAACCGCTTTTATGTAAAATATCCACATGCGTTGTCTTAAACTAAATAATAATGTTAACAATAATGTGTTCGGCCAAACACTTTTTTGGTTGTTTTAACATTGTGAGCATATGTTTAGTGCACACGACCATTTCACGATGGTTGTCGTAAGTTTCATATTGTCATGGTAGATTCAAATCACTAACTTGTTTAGAAATAAGAAAATATGTTGTTGCCTTGAACAACTTATGACTGCAAACTCAAATGGTTACAGTACCTGCATTCATTTTCACGGGAAAACAAAAAGAAAATACACAATACTGAAAGTGTGTGTAGGTGTTTCATACTGGAACAATCGCACATCACATTGTGTTTACTGAGCTGCCCGCTATAATAGTAAGTGAATGAGTAAAGCGACAAACTTCTAAGTCGACGCTCCGGTTTCAAACCTCAGTGGCTTGTCAATTATTATTCAGTTTTACTAAACTGTGTATTATGACTCAACATAACGCCAGCATAAAGTAAAGTATTATTTTACACAATATTTTATGAAAAAGTATCCCACAACAAAATTTATTTCTTTCAGTTTCAGAAGTTTGAAGATGGTGTGCCTTAAAGAAAATAGCGAGTTCACAGTTACGAATGTTGACCACATTATTACATAGTAACCCTTAATATAACAACAACAAATATAACGTACAAATATAAATATGTACAAATAATACTGTTGATCAATAAATAGTAGCCACGGAAAACCAGTGAACTATCATATTTACATAACATAAACATAGTAAATTTCTTAGAATGGGGGTTTTTTAAGGTATTTAGCAAGACAAAAAGAAAAAAATGCTTAGAATCAGGCACTTTTTCTGTATAATATTTCAAGAAAAAGCAACGAGACAATACAAAAACCAAATTATTTATACAAAATGTCAGTATATATAACATTCTCTTCCAAATCTTTCAAGTGTGTTTGGTAGGACGTAGGTAGGGCATCGCATTTTGAAACTCGTACGTCAGGTTCGAATTTCAGTTGAATAATCGGTGGATTTTAAATGTTACTAAATGCCGTATTATGCCTCAATATAACACGAGGATGACGATAATTGAGAATATTTTTAAAGTAACACCGTTTTATAACTACTTTAATCTTTGGTCAAATATAATGCACATACTTTACTAACAATATGAAATTTCTCTTTAAATAATAGATAGTGTTTACAGAAATATTTGCGATTTGCTTAGTGCAAAAAAATACGGCGAAACATTTGTTTTTGTTCCAAAAACAGTGTATTTGTTACGCCATATACAAACTTAGAATTTGTTTTACCCAAATTTTGTTTTCTTATAATATTTATATTTCTCGGTGTGCAGTAGTGAATGCGACTTGTTACTGTGGTTGCTCAGGATATAACAGTGTTAATTTTATAAGCATAATAGAGTAACTCTTTATTCTCATGGCCCAGGTCGGCAGCAGGAGGACAAGCAGAGGTGGCTGGTGAACCGAGCCACACAGACAGACTGCAGTACTGACGTCACGCCACGTGCTAGCAGCAGTAACGGACCTCTCACTTCCACAGACCTCGCCTTATAGTACAAGGAGACGGCTGGGGTCCAGCACAAGAGATCCTCGGTCGTCGTCTGAGCTGACGAACTCCACTGCGATACTTTCACCACGAGACAGTGCCCGTTGTGGTGTGTGGCGAACTGTTTACATGTGCTAATAACTGCAACTACAAAGTCGCCAGAATTTATTTTGTTAGAATGATTGCTGTTTTAGCCAGGGTTAAATAATAATTTTCGGCATCTGAAGTCTAAGCTATGTCTCCTGCAATTAAATTGCTTTTCCTAACAGCAACGTTGTTTGTTAAACCCAGAAGCCAACGATAATTATAAATGTTCGAATCTATTTTACACGACATGCGAAAAATTTATGTCGTTGAAAGTAAAATTGTTAAATGTGACGTCAAGAAAAGTATTTTTGAATTGTAATTCTAACATATTTTAAAAGTATTCTAAGATAAAAAAAAAGGGTGATTTTTAATAGCTTACACCTTTATCAGAATTTTTTTTTGCAAATTTTATAAATACGCATAATAAAATGCTTTATTTATGATTTACTATAATATTCAATTGATAGTATTACGTTATTTATATTAAAAATTGTAGCATATGTCAACATTTATATANTGATTTACTATAATATTCAATTGATAGTATTACGTTATTTATATTAAAAATTGTAGCATATGTCAACATTTATATCTTCTATTCAAGAAAGATTAGCTATCGATGCAGTCTGAGCCCATGTGTAGATAGATATCTGGTCTTAAATGTTTATTATATTTGTTTTGTAAATATATTTTTTTTAATATATGAAAACTGTACAAATACTCCTCAGATATAAGTAAAGATATTAAATATGTTATTTAGGCCTATAAATTGTAAAANTGATTTACTATAATATTCAATTGATAGTATTACGTTATTTATATTAAAAATTGTAGCATATGTCAACATTTATATATTCTATTCAAGAAAGATTAGCTATCGATGCAGTCTGAGCCCATGTGTAGATAGATATCTGGTCTTAAATGTTTATTATATTTGTTTTGTAAATATACTTTTTTTAATTTATGAAAACTGTACAAATACTCCTCAGATATAAGTAAAGATATTAAATATGTTATTTAGGCCTATAAATTGTAAAANTATGAAAACTGTACAAATACTCCTCAGATATAAGTAAAGATATTAAATATGTTATTTAGGCCTATAAATTGTAAAAGGTAGAACTCATTTAACTAGTATTCGTAATTATATATTGTTTAGCACATTAAAGTTTATTCTAAACATGGTGTTGTCAAAGATAATTAATATTATTTTCAAAAAATGTCATCTTCTATGTTTTTACTTAGAAACCGCGGTGGTTTCATGGTCAGACTACCGTAAACTGGGGCTATTTTGCACCTGCTGGGGTAACATTGCACCACTCAAAATATTTGTTTAGATGCCATTTTGTGAAAGGGTAGCAAACATTACCGGGGTAATAACATTCAAAATTTTAATTATCTAGCTATAATCTGTTTCTTTGCCAAATTGCACCAAAACGAAAATGTTTAGTGCTGCAAAGTTACCCATGCAGGTGCAAAGTAGCCCGAGATAACGGATTGATTTTCACAAAGGTGAATTAGAATCTACTTCCAGCAGTGTTACCAGTATTCTCGTATGTTTATTACGTGGCGGACGTTACCGTTGTCAAGCGGGTGGACTCTGGGTACCTCAGTTTATCCCCACCTTTCCAGTCCGTTGCTTCTATATCTTCACCCAACTTAAACTTCACCGGTGCCCAAACGCTAACAAAAACTTTTCACTCGTAACTAAATGGTTACTTAAAATTTTTAAAAAATTTATTTCTTTTAGATATTTTTTGGATGTTGGGAATTAAATTATATCTTGAAAAATAGTGGTAATATACTGCGTAAAATCAATTGTAGTCTTTATTAAAAGAACACTGATTAAAGTCAGACCAGTGAGAGTGAAAAGGGGCTGGGAGACAGTGTCTTTACAAAGTAAAGTGGAATGGAGAGATCTGGGTGGCACTTAATATAGAGGTATTGGGAGCCGATGAGAGTGAAGCGTGGTGAGGTATAAGCGGCGCTCGACTGCAAGGGTGGGGAAAAGGGAGATCCCCGAGAAAACCCGCCGACCAGCGTCGTCTGGCACGATTTCCACATGAGGAAATCCGGGAGTGGACCCACCAGGAATCAAACCCGGTTCACGTACGCGAGAGGCTAGTAGTCTAACCACTACACCATCGTGATCCCTTCACAAAATGAAGAATGTAAATCTGTGAAATGCGAGGAGACATACGCTCTTGAAAAAATGTGTTCATATTGGAGGGTATCCTTTATTATTACTTCTTCGATTTCCCAATGAGAATTAGAGAAGAATGATATGGAATTGTTGGGTATACAAGAGGTGTATTGCAACAGCTTGTGTATAAAACAAATGTCACATTCACATGCAGTATCAACTTCCTTTCTAACCTACTTTACGAAGGAAAGAAAGTCTTATGATACCACTTTCCAGTCTGTGTTTGGGTGTTTGTGTATGTATGTGAGTATGCTGTGTGCATGACTGTGTGTATCTGTGCACGTGTCCCCCCCCCCTTCTATCATACTTTAAATATTTTACGCGTCAACCGAATTTCCCCAAACTCGGTACACAAATAGTACTTAGTAAGGGTACCTTACTTTTATAGTTTACAACCACGCCAGATACTTAAATTGGATATTTTTGTTTTCCAACCTTTTGAAAGATAGCACCAAATGAAAAAAATTAGATTTTACATTATATCGCTAAAACTATCAAAGTAATCCTCACCCAATTTGGCATATAATCAATTATATGACAGACCAGGTAAACGACAGTGACTAAATTTTATGACACTTCACCTTAACAATGGTGGCCATACAAATATTTAAGGTTTATTAGTTATATCTACTATACCATTCAACCAATTTAGACCAAATTTTGTATACTTAAAGTATCTATTACAAGCATCATATATGCTTACTAATAACCATTTCTGTTGGCAATTTAGTAAGTTAGCGCTAAATATATAAATCAAGATTTTATTTCATATCTTGGTCAACAATGAACCTATTCCTACCAAATTTGGGAAACAAATTCTACTGTGGCAGATTGTGAAAATGGCATGTAATAGAAATGTATGAGGGTTACTTTCAAAATTGCCGCCAAATAGGTGTCTTAGCTTTGAATACTATATTTCCGTAACCATGTAATCAATTCAAAATAAATTTAGTATGACAGTAGCAGATTTTACGACTTTTAAATATATCTACAATAATAATATTTTGTACGCCAATTTTTATGATAGCGCCATCTGAAAATATAAAGTTTTTTGTCATATGCTAGGAAAAAATTTTCCGATTCCTATCAGATTTGACAAACAAGTAGTACTGCGGCAGAGGGTGTAAATATTTTTAGTACTCAGATACTTATTTTCAAAATGGTGGACACATAACCATTTTTGCTTAGAATTCTATAAAATCGAGAACATGTAATAAATTCCAACTTATCTTTGAATGCTGGCAAAATGTTTTACAAATATAAACTGTATCTATACGAAACACATATTTTCCGCCACGTTTTAGATAGCAACGTACAAATAAATTAAGATGTTATGTCATAATTTGGGAAACAATTAACCTATTCCTCCCAAATTTTACAAACAATTTGCAAATCCGCAGGTTGTTTCAGCGGGTATGTTTTAAGTAGGTCAGGCCCTTATTTTTAAAATGGTGGTTGTATATGTATTTTTAGTACAATATCTTCTATTAACGAAAGAAATTCCTACTTGACTTTGTATGCTGGAAGTATCAATTACAACCATCAAATTTGTCTATACAGAGTCTCATTTCTCGCCATTTTGTAAGTTAGCTCCATAACAAACATTAAGATTTATGTGATATTTCGGGAATCCATTTACCCTCTCTTTCTAAATTTTGCGACGAATTTGTACTGGGGTAGGCCATATAACTATCAGTATTTTTCAAGCATTACAGAAACTTATTTCAAATAATGGTGGCTATAAATTAGTTTTAGCTTACTGTGCTATATTTAAGAAACAATGTTATTTAATTTAGCATAACTTTGTATACCCGCAGTATAAAATCACCGAATGTTCTAATACACAACATTTTTGTCCTCCATTTATAAGGACCGTCACTTAAAAAAATGGACGTTTTATGCCATATTGAAGGACCATTCCACCGATTTTCACCAAAATTCTTCTTTACAAAAGTAGCATTATGGTAGGCCATGTAAACTGACATCCTTTATGTGCCTCAGTCTCCTCTTTTTAAAATGATTGCTCTGCAAATATTTTGGTTTATTAAACCCTATCATTCGTAACGTAAGATTGATTAAATCCGAAGTTAATACTCCGAATACGACCTCCTTAATGCAGTTGATTGCACGTTAGCTTATTATACAAGGTTTTCTGGTTTCAAGTCCCGGGTAAGTCTCCTGTTCATTTGTAATTGTTACACTACTGTTGTAAGTGTTTTTGGTTTCATCTCTTATGATATTGATTTCAACAAGACAAGTCGTACCTACAAACTGAGATATTAAAAAATACATTTCTATAATGTTGAGGAAAGAAGGCTCATTAATTATATCAGTTACTTCTTTTTTATTCTCTCCTGGAAGTTAAGGAAGAGTTAATAATGATATTCATAAAATATTTCTATTTATCTAGAGACTGCAGAATATGCTTCTTTGATGCACCAGTTGTATAAGATTCAAGATTTAGTTTTGCATTCAAGATTAAAATTAACCAAATAAATGATTTTAACACTATTTGTTTATTTATATTTACCAAAGACAAATTAGTTTACTACTGCGCAATCATCCGTAAGCTCTGATTTAAAAAAAACCCACTTATTATTTATGATTTGTGGATGTTTGAAAGTAGTTTTAATAAGGCAGTGGTTTAGAATCTACTTTAACAATGTGTATTATGTTATGACATCGCTACGAAAATGGAAAAACTTAAACATAAATTTAAGATCGTGGAAAATAATCATGTCATAGGAAACATATTCTGAAGTTTTAGGATTTTAATAAAATTATATTATGACAAATTACTTTATTAATATGACTTGTAATGGCTCCGACAAAACGTGTGATATGAGTAGGTTTAGAGAGGTATAAAATGCCGTGTGGCGACAGGTAATACAACAGATTTAGGAACTTACGGACGAGACAGAATTACACTCACAAATAGTACAATAATACTCAATTGTTAAATAACCAAAAAAAATCAGTAGGACAAATATTCACTACTACTGGTGGAAATAATATACTCAGAAGAGACGTTACAAGAAATATATGAAACTTTCTAATCTTTATAATAACCAAATAATGTTGACAGGAATAATGAAATCAAATTCCCGACTAGAATTTATTTGTGGCCACAGCCACACTAGCCTCTCTCGTGACTATAATGTTCCATTTTCTTTATGCTTGGTAAATAACATTTGAATCTTCCAGAAAAATTAAATAAATTACTCTGTACCTCTGCTCCAGGCTAACTAAGTATATAAAGCAAATATTATTGATGCCCACGTGTAGGTAGTTCAATTAATTACTGTCAGTTTAACTTTAATATAAAAGTTCGTCTCTGCTTCTTAATAAAATTATTCGTGGACTTAGCTGATTATAATTTAAAACGAAGAATTCTTGGCGTTCTAGAATTTTTTGGCGATCTCGTTGTCAGCAGTCGCATCCCCCTGGATGTCGCATAACCACTCATCACAGGATTCCCTATTCCGACTGTAGGGCCTGTAGTGCCATTACAGTCGCAGCACATTTAAGCATACAGGTTAGTTCGAACTAATTTCCTGAAAATATACGCAGGCGGCGACCGATACATGCATGCTCCTTTCCAAATATTTCCTCTCGTCTTCGTCTCCTTCGAGACGTCCTGATTTGACGTTAGAATTCGGGTACTTTTAATAAAAACTAAAAAAACACCTTCGTGCTAAACCTGCCTTCGAATACTAAGATGGCTAAAAATTTCCTTTCAAACACGTAATTAAATATTGCTGTTGGCCACTGACAAATCACGAGAGTGCTAGAGGCAAGAACTACTCATCACGTCACTTAGTTTCAATGGCAACCATCAATAACTGCTCAAATACTAGGGCCTCCTAAACACATTACATAAATAACAGACTGAAAAGACATATACATGTGTTTACGTTAAAGAAAAATTAAATTAATCGTGCAGTGAAATAACATGCCAAATAAAAATATTAATCTGCCAATGAAATATAATATCGGTGAAATCATTTTGTGTCTTGCAAATACATAAACAAGTAAATAATTATAAAATCTGCATTTGGCCAAATTTTACGAGGTTACGTAATTGCACCACCGAAATTTGTTAAGGTGTAACACTTTGCTGCGATCAAATTTAGAAAGAAGAAAGCTTTGAAATATTGTCAAAAATTGCAATCGAATAATTTTAACGCTTCTAACATTAATTATCTTTGAGAGTGTATTCATAACATATTAATTTTAAGACTTTCCATGCAAGTGGACATACAGCAAAATAAATACATATTATCAGTCACAGTTCTCAACTTTGATAAATAACATAATTAATAAGAAAAGTTTTATATTGAAATTAAAACATTATATTTGTTGGGCAACAATACGGTAGGGTGATGTCTGTAGAGCAGATCAGTGCACTGCCAGACGCAGGTGCGCCGTCACCCTTCTTTCGGCACTACTCGGTGAGCTTCGGTGCGGCTCGGGCCCTGGGTTGAAATCTCGCTGCAGGCGAACTACGGGCAGCGGAAGTTAGCCGCCGTGAATACAATCAGCTTCGTCTCGCATTGCTTCTCTGCTGGCTTCTTTCTTCTGCTAGTTCCGCAGTGAAACATAACCAATTTGATCTAATTTGCGTTCATTAACACATTACTAAAACACACGCACCACCGACATTTCGCCGTTTGGAGCGTAGTTCGTGTGTTGGCTGTCGAGGCTTGTTTTTCCAGCATTTACTATAACATGTGTGTGTTAAGAGTTCAGCTTATGTGTGAAGTGTTGTGAGTTCGTGTAACTGGAGTACCACCCATTTTACGGTCTCTACAGGGCATTCACAATTGAGTTGTTATAAAAGTCAATTTTTAAATTCACATGCAAACACATAAATAACAGGAACTCGCAGTCACAACATGTTCTGCGGCGGTTCAAACAGTTCGAGACAATTNCACATGCAAACACATAAATAACAGGAACTCGCAGTCACAACATGTTCTGCGGCGGTTCAAACAGTTCGAGACAATGGATAGTGTTACTGGCCTTCAACGCTCATATCTGATGTCAAACCCTCGTATCAGGTAACACACGACACTACATAAGTGAAGAAAAATATATTTCAAGGAAAAATCAATTCTCCTGCCGAAACCTTATTGGCGTCATAGGAAGAACAACAATGTCTTGCGATCATCATAGCCAAACACAAAAATACAAGAGGAAGACACTTTAAAATAAAACATAGCGCTTATATACAAACATNGCGATCATCATAGCCAAACACAAAAATACAAGAGGAAGACACTTTAAAATAAAACATAGCGCTTATATACAAACATCGCAGCTACTATGACAGAAGTTCAACACAGGATAATAAACTACAGCGCTGCCTAATCTGGGATTACCCAAGAAGAACATAATTCAATAGCTGGATACAAGAGAAATCATAGAAGGAACAATGGTTCGTAAACTTTATTTTCTAAGTGTCTAAGTGTTTTATTTATGAGCGCAGTTTCTTTGTGTTTGATTAGCGGTGTGCCACTCTTTCTTCTTTCTGTTTCAGTTACTCAGTTCACGTTGGACCATGATAACTAAAGTAAACCCTTATCATGTTAGCGAGTGCCGGTAGGAAGAAAAATGCGTCTTTCAAGAAGGCTTAGCGCATCCTCTCAGAATCCAGTAGGTTGAAAGGCAATCTCCTCAATCTTCATCCAGTTGTGTTTTAAACCCCATACGCTTCTCATAACCTTCATCTATATCAGTGCAACGTAACCATATTCTAAGCAGCAGAGATGTCAACAGCTTATTTCAAATTAGGGTCGGTGGGTGATCTTCTCAAAATTAGCTTGGGCAAATAAAATATAGTGTTGTGAAGGACTGTAGTCTGCGGCAAATACTTCACTAGCTTTTCTAATATTTCACATAAACATCCTCCCCACATAGCAATACTACAGCGTACCAGGGCCCCTTCAAAGCTTCTATCTTCACTTCGTCGCATCTTGCTTCAAGTTAGCTTCTGCACAAAAAAAACTTATCACATATGTGTTAACGGTGGTCGGTACACTCGTAGGGCCGTCAAATTATATAGACGAACTATTTCTTCTGTCAAAGGTTGCGCGAGATCGTAACAATTTGGGTGTTTTGTCTGTCTCACATAATTTGGCGAGATTTTGAAATTCAGTGAGTGGCAACTTACTGTGTATGAAACAAACAACGTGCCATTTACAAAACATCAATTTGCTCGAATATGTTGCTGAGATGGAGGAAAATACACAGGAAACTAGCTTTATAGACGACACAACACCACCAAAATGCTGTATCAGTTGATGCATGAACGAACAAAAATTAATATTACGTTGTCCATTCTGAATGCACTGCCAATGCTCATCAGATGTGCAGAAAATACGCTACTAAGAAAGAGTTCTTAGATAAAAAACTTAATCAAGATTCATAGTATATCTTTCGACGCATTTATGCAATTTCAAAAGTTACTAAAATTTGTAGCATATATAACTTTCAAGAAGTACTTCTGTAAGTGTTCTATACGTCTCCTTTTCATACAACTTCAAAAAGACGCGCACTAAATGAGTCGTAATTGAAGTCACTAACAAACTTGTTCATATCAACTGTAGTTACTTACGTTGACTACTTTGGAATAAAACAGTCTAAGCAGTGGGGCTCCAGGAAAAATTTTAAAGGAGGGCACAAAGTTAAAAATTAATGCAATACGTCATTGAAGATGCAGCAAAGTAACAAACCTCTAATCACATTGAGTATTTACTTTTAGTAGCGTCGTCATTATCTTCAAGACTCGACTCAAAAATCGACAAAATATATTGCATTATTTTATTGTATAATTATGTATATATTATTTCTACTACTTCATTGTATTTTTTAAGTAACCTTCTGCATAATTCATCTAACTATTTTCTTATATATATCTGCCCCAGCAAAACAATTTTTTTTTCATTTCATTGTGTAAATGCAGTTTCATCCCTAAATATTTTTTTTATCTTATATTCGAAATGTTTTAGGCCGACAACACCTGTAGTCGCTCACTTTTCGTCAGAACAAAAAATAATACAACACAAACAATAAAATGCGGTTTTATCGTCGTATCATGCTTAACAAATGGCCTCATGGAGTTTTTTTTACTCAAATAACATGTATAATTTCTCTTTTGGGTGTGACAGGTTCGCGTTAGAATAAGTTGAGGTCTTGAACGGCCAAGATTTTTAAAATAACGTTTGTCGTGATGCATTAACTGCTTGCCTGAAAAATAGTATTTATTTTAGCTTTATTTTTGAATGAATACGGCATTATTCATGAAGTTCAGTAAAGTCCTGCATACAATTGTGCTATCCTAACATGTATCTTAGGACAAGGATACGCTGATTGGTGCACGTGATCCTCTGGCATCAATGGCTGTCCCAACCTCCCATGTCCCAAGTCAACCTGTCTCTCAAGTCCAATCATTCAGAAAACTGAAATTTTCTGTCAAAATGTGCCTTATAATGAAAGAAAAAGAAGACTACACACAATTTTACTTGCGTTCGCAAAATGTTCGTGTTTTAAATATAAACAATGGACTTAAAAGGTGAATTTTCTCAACACGAACGTGAAGTAATGGTAATCAGTGAAGCTGAACTATTTGATTTAAAAGACGAACATAAAAAAAATATAAATTTCAAAGAAAATGATTGGATGTCAGATACATAGGTTATTAAAAATAAAACAGTTAAGTCATACATCATAAAAAAATAAATATTCAAATCTGACATCTCGTAAATATTATATAGTATGAACAACTTAGCAATATAAATATCATTAGGTTACAAAAAATTATATGCTGCATTTACTGCGATCTAAAGTCATTTTCTAAAAGCTCACTTTCGTACAACGCATTTGTAGACCATTATCGAACTGGGTGAATGTGACTTCACTTGACGTCCAGATTCAGACACATCCACGTCCACAGGTACGGCCAATAACTGATGGGCCTTAGCACAGCAAGAAAATTCTGTGTATAAACANAACTGGGTGAATGTGACTTCACTTGACGTCCAGATCAGACACATCCACGTCCACAGGTACGGCCAATAACTGATGGGCCTTAGCACAGCAAGAAAATTCTGTGTATAAACATTAAATATTGAATAATACAAAAAATTTAAAAACTATGATATAATGCACTGTTATTTTCAAAAAATACTTAAATTCTCAAGACTTTAATATAATACTGCAACAGTAACAGAACATAATGCATTACGTCATCATAAAACACATCGAAGATGAGGCGCACCTGCCATCTATCGAGATATCATAGCACTGCCTGAACCGTGTGGACACAGTTAGCTTGTTTCCCGAATCTGCCACTTTTCGGCTATTTCCGAAACGTTTCGTGTGCCTTCGGCAAGGAAAGAAATATACAGCAGCATGGGCACAGGCCGTCTTTGCCCCATAGCTGCGAGGGAAAATATTGTCCGCACCTAAAGTAAGGAGAAAGGCAGGAAAATCTGCAACGAGATCGTCGGCCAGATGACAACTCGTTGAAAAGCCGGCCCTCTCGATAATCCATTTGACCTATCACACAAAATTATGTATTCACAACAGATGCGAATATTATCCCCTTACACAACTAGTCATTCCAGAACACAGTAAATTTAATTCTCCTCATACAAACACTGTAGTACAGCCCATCAGTTCTCAATAATATTCCGGCCGCGAATTTTACTATGCAAAATACAGATCATGTACACTTTTGCACAAACGGGTATAACTCGGTACGTACGCAACATCATTTATAATTAAACTGCGCTAACTATTACAAGAATGAATAATCCATGATCGGCTCGAGTTTCTCCACATTGCGCGACACTCGCCCGCAATAAGTCAATACCCTTGTTCCGGGGCAAGAAATACAACGATCAATACTTCGGCGCGCGCACTCGGCCATCGATCAGCAGCTTGCGCCATCCCGGCTAGAGGACTTCCCGTTCAATAATCTACCGCGCACGCATGGCCAACCTGCTTTTACAAGCAGGGCGAGTCAACATCCGGATCAATAACCCTCGCAGTGACGCACGCCACCAACAGCTGCTCGACCTAGTGGGACCCGCCGCAAGACGGTAGCACCGCACGGCCCGAAAAACTACCGCAGCCCAACATTGCCTACCACAACTACCGGCGCGCATAGATAGAAAAGACAAAACAACAACCACTCGTTTCCTGTCAGCGTGGCCATGTATTGAAATAACACAAGCTTTACAAAATATACACACAATGTGACGTAATAACGTCACAGAAGTACAACAAATGTAGGAAGTATGTGTGTGCAAGAAAAACACTCTGAAATAATACAACACAATCAAATGCATGCAAAATAACAAGAAAAAATCATTAGTACTTATATATTTTACATTATTTATATATGTTACAACTGGAAATAATTAACTCAGCAGAGACGTTGCTAGTAAAATATGTTATTTAACTATCTTTCTGATAAGCAAATGATTCTGACAGCAATAATTTAATCAAACTACAGACTAGATTTTATTTGTTGCCTCAGCAACACTAGCCTCTCTCGTGACTGTAATGTTCAATTTACTTTATGCTTGGCAATTAAAATTTATAACTTCCAGAAAATTAAAATTAAATACTTTATCTCTATGCTCCAGACTAGCCCAGAATTTTAAGCAAAATATTATTAATGCCAAGGTGTCCGTAGTTAAAATAAATAAGGTCACTTCAACTTTGATATAATAGTTCGTCTCTGCTTCTTAATAAAATTACTTGGGGACTGAACTGATTATAATTAAAAACGAAGAATTTTTTAAGTTCTCGGCGATATCGTTGTCGGCAGTCGCATCCCCCTGGATGCGGCAGGACCATTCATCGCTGGCTTCCCTATTCAGGCTCTTGGACCTGTAGCGCCATTCAAGTCCCAGCACATTGAAGCACACGTATTCAAACACCGAACTATTTGCCTGAACATTTTTGCAGGTGGCGACCAAGACATGCGTGCTTCTTTCTAAGTATTTCTTCGAGTCTTCTTCTCTTTCGGGACGCCATGATTTTAGGTTTTCAACTCAAGTCCTTATAATAAAAATTAATTAAAACCCTTCGTGCTAAACCCATGCGGACTAGCGACCTGCCTTGGAACACCAAAATTACTAGAAATTCAGTTAAAATATTTAGTTAAATAACGTTGTCTTCCACTGACCAATCACGAGAATCCTAGGGGGAAGAATTACTGATCATATCACTTAGTTACCATGGCAACGGATAAATAACTGCTCAGATACTAGGGCCTCCTAAACACATTACATAAATAACATAATGGAATGACCTCTGATGTGTTTATGGTAAAGAAGAATTAAATTAATCGTGCAGTGAAATTACATGACAATTAATATTATTAATGCTCCAATGAATAATAATTTCTGTGAAATCGTATTACGTTTTGCAAAACATAAACAAGTAAATAATTATAAAATCTGCATATGACACACTTTTACGGCGTTACAAACATCTCATACAATGGCTGTTACTATTAAAGAATTAAGTAGAATTTGGGGTTTCGCATTTAGCAACAGACTTGACCTCCAAGGGACAACCAGCAGATATGTCAAAGACAGCATGTTCTCCCTCTCGACGGCTACGTGTTGCCCACACCTAAACTGCAGTTTGTTTTGGCTCTTGACAATTATGATCGGAGGGGGAGGAGGCAGATAGCTGGGGAACACATAAAAAGTATCAATAAGTATCATCACAACGCGCTGATGCGTTTCTCATTGGATGTGAAGTTCATCGAACTTTAATGATGAAGTGCTGCCTTCTGCTGAATTTCTCCGATTTTCACGAAACAGCCCGTCAATATGGCGGACACAAGAGTAAAATATGTCAAATACAGTATTAATTTATTTAAATGAAAATGTTGTGTTCTGTAAAATCCATGTCTACACTAAAAGATATTCAATGCCTGTGTTAATTCATTAGCACTCTTATAATAACATAAACTAGTAATAATTAGACATAAACATAACTTTAAAAGCACGCGACGTTGTAGCATTGTTGTATTTCCTTTTTGCTCCCGTAACGGTTGATGTGGAAATAAAATATAACGCAGTTACAAACGTGTGTTCGTTTGCTAAATAAAAAATGCCAACGCTCCATAGTTTTCTTTTATGTCTTTGAAATGAATTACTTATACATTATAAAACATTTTCATCTCTTCATAGTTAGTTACAACTAGGATCCACTTGTCTTTAATAATAAAGCTCAATTATTTGGGCAACAAAGTCTACTGCATGTCGTTCAAATGTAATTTTCCTTATTTATTAACGATCATAGTACACTGAAATAAACAATTCCTTTTACGTAATGAAACAAACATATCGTTTTACAGAAAGCATAATATGTGTAAATTTTTATATGCGTAAAAACATTGTTAAATTCCGGACAGTTTTTACAAACCCGTTTTCTTAAACATAACAATTTTCAGTGAAAAGAATCTTTAAGAAAATTCTTATGAAACATACATATTTTCGCAATAATGATATTAATTACAATGGTTTTGTGGAATCAATATGTTTAAGAAAATCTTAGATGTGTTAACCCAAAAGAGGTCATGTACACCATAATAATTTATTTCAAAAGCATTGAGTTTAATTAAAGTGAGTGTTATTTATAAAATAGAACATTACTTTCAAAGGGAGTAAACGATGGATGCTATTTTCAAAATATGATGTGCGGTTGTGGACGATATTGTGATAGGGCCTACGTATTCATAACGAATGATCTCATTACCCGAAACTTTAAATTTAACAGCCGAATGTGAAAAAAAACTTTAATATGCTTTGTCTATATTTCTTACGCTTATGCCACTTACACTCTGTATTAAATGAAAAAAAAAAACAAGTGTTTCACATATTTGAAAAAAGAAATACAAAATAAATATAGAAATAAATGTTAGAGCTATATTTTGCCGCTGCAGTATAGAAATAAAACGTTACGAATTCACAAGCCATTTTTATTTCTGTTTTATTTTCGAAGAGTAGCGACAGGAAACGCGCTTTTGTGGTTGACAGGCGATTTTTGGGACTCGCTTCCAATTTCCATCACTGTGTGTTGCCATGAAGACGAACGTGAAATATATGCGATGAGCAAAACAAATGACAGTCGTAATCGCACTGAACGCAATTACGTCATGAATAAGCGAAGAGTAACTGTGTACGGAGCTCGCTTGCTAGAGTATCGTTGGCCAAAGAAGTATACCGTTACTCTTCGATCGAACATTATGATGAGAGGAGTTCGGAATCAGCTCCCTGGCATCCCGATGTCACCGACTGACGACGAAGGTAAAGAAGGACACACTGCAACGAGAAGAGGAAAGACCTGCTGCAGATTCCTGTTAGTGAACCATAGTACCAACTCTTATCTCAAACATTGCATACTAGCAGCTCTTTGTTGACCACCACCCGGCTGGATGACGATACAGGAAACAAGGGGGACATTAATTTCAGCTGGTCGTGGTTTTTCACTGCCTTGAGACAGAAATCGATGCAGGGCCTGGATCAGAGATTGGATGTGGCGATAATCAGGGAGTAGAAAAACACCACCAGTAGTGAGGATTAAGCTTTTCAGCGTGGGTACGTGAGGCGCCTGTCCTCTGACGACGCCACTGCCATGACCAGTAGCATTCACCGAACACTTGAAACGTCGCCCAGAGTCAACTGCCTATGTTACTTGTAAACTCATGGGTGTGCAACATTGAAAAAGAAAGGCAGTGTTCGGGACGATGATATCGTGGCATGTGTGGTAGGGGAAACCAGCTATATGTCGGTTTGCGAAAGTTGCGAGGGTTTTGCAGAAAAAACAGCCATGGACGAGACACCATATGAAAGGCCATTTACAAAAACACAACCGGGCATCACGAGAGGCAAGGGGCCACTAAAATAATAATTTTTCCAACAACTGCACTGCTGATTTGGAGAGAATCGCAGGGCTTTTTACTATAGTAATTTAGCCCAAGAACGACTTCAGAGTCATGTTCACGCATCCCCGTGATTTCTCAGCTCGTCCACTGGAATGGCGCGTCTTAGTGCATTTAAGTAAGTGTTGAAGGAACTGAGAAACAGCACCAATAGCATTAAAACTCTTTTAGTGATAATTAACATTACATTTTCACTTGTGGGATTAATTGAAGGATAGATGAAATGCGCAATTAGTAAAAATTTACATAATTTAATAATGAAAATAGTGGTTATCCGAGTAACTGGGATCTTTGTATGGAAGTACGCCAGGAGAATTATTATGATGATTATGTGGCAAGGGAATCTGAGATATGAGCCAGATGACAACCGCCGCTATTTTGAATTTCCCTTTTTTCTTTTTTTAAATTTCCCTTTTTCCTTAGAAATTTATAATTTTTTGCTTTAAATTTCCTTTTTATCCCTCAGAAAGCACCAATCCACTCAATTTATAAAACGAGCCCCTTTTTGTAAAAACGATACATTGGAAGGATTTAGGGGGGTTGTTTTTTACTTGCGATCTTGACCTTCCGCCATTACATTGACCCTGTTCCCAGTCACATTAAGTAACCTTAAACCCAAACAATTCCAAAAATTCAGTAAAATTATAAAATCCCAAAAAAGTTTTTAAAAAATCCAAAAAAAATTAAAAATAATTTATATATATATATNGTAGGAGGACCGGCGCTCGATGGCAGGTGGATCAACTAAGCTCCCAACACGACCGGCCCTCGCGATTTGGGCCTGTTTCCATCTCTTCAACCACGTTAGATGTTGATAACTTTGACATTCACCTTTGACATTGACCTTAGATGACACAGACACAAAAAAAAAATTAAAAAATCGAAAAAAAAAAATAAAAAACCTACGTCAAAATTACTCTGAAGAAACCGGACTGCCGCCTTGGATCCAGATGACCTTAACTTTGGATGACTTTGAACCCAAAAAATTCGCAAAATTGTTTTCCAACTTCATAAAAAACCTTGACACTTTACTCAAGTCCCAACACCCAAAACCCAAGACTTTAAATCCAAGATCCAACACCCAAATACCCAAGACCCTTGTCTCAAGATTTAAGTCTCAAGACTCAAGATTCAAGTCTCAATACCCAATATTCAAGTCACAAGACTCTAGATCCAAGACTCAAGATCCTTGACTCAAGACTCAGGAGCCTTAACTGAGACTCAAGACCCTTAACTCAAGACTCAAGAGACTTTACAAAAACCTTTGACTAAAGACTCAAACCGAAGACCCAAGGTCAAATACCCATAGAGTCACACAAAAGACCCAATAATTAAGACTCAATACTCAAAACCCTTGACCCAAGACTCAATATTCAAGACTCAAGACCCTTGACTTAAACTCCTTGACTCCCAAAACAGAAGGCCCTAAACCCAAGATGCAAGACTCTAGACAGAAGACTCAAGACCCTTGATTCAAAACTCACTACTCAAGATCCTTGACCCAAAACTCTTGACCTCTTGACNCTCTAGACAGAAGACTCAAGACCCTTGATTCAAAACTCACTACTCAAGATCCTTGACCCAAAACTCTTGACCTCTTGACCCATAACTTTCGTTCGCATGTCCGTGACTTTATACTCTCAGCCATCTTGTTCATAGAATTTTCCACCCCATGCTATTGTAGGGTTAGCGGTGGCGTAGTGGCCAGGGGTCTTGCCTCCCACCACGGCAATTCGGGTTCAATCCCCGGCGGGTTCACTCCCGGATTTTCACNACCCATAACTTTCGTTCGCATGTCCGTGACTTTATACTCTCAGCCATCTTGTTCATAGAATTTTCCACCCCATGCTCTATCATTACATCTTGCTGCATCGTATTCTGCATTCCATATTGCTACTTTATGCTCTGTCATTCTTTCTTGCTATTGTAGGGTTAGCGGTGGCGTAGTGGCCAGGGGTCTTGCCTCCCACCACGGCAATCCGGGTTCAATCCCCGGCGGGTTCACTCCCGGATTTTCACATGTGGGAATCGTGCTGGATGATGCCGCTTGCCGGCGGGTTTTCTATCGGGGTACTCGCGTTTCCCCCGCCCTTGCATTCCAGCGCCGCTTCATTCTAGGGTCTCATTTCTGCTGAAAAAAACCGTCATTCGGAGGGTGTTGCCTTGCCCTGGGTGCACTTCCCACACGCCATTATTATTCTTGCTATTTCATGCAGTCATTGCATATTGTTTCTCTCTTTCTTCCCTCCCTCTCCCACCACATTTCTCTCTTACACCTACTTCGTCCGCCATCTTGAATGGCATCTGCTGTAGTTCTCTAGCCGCCAGCAATCAAGGGTCATTCTTGGGTCTCCAGTCAAGTATCAAGTGTATTATGGAAATTTTAAACAATTTTCCGAATATTCGGTTTCAAAGTCATCCGAGGTCAAGGTCACCTGGATACAAGGTGGCAGCCAGGTTACTTCAATGTAATTTGACTTTAGGTTTTAAAGTTATTAAATTTATTTTTTCAGATTTTTTGGGATATTTTGAAATTTTTTATTTAAAAGTCATCCAAGGGCAAGGTCAAAAGTCGAGGTGGTCTTCAACATCTAACATTTTTGACGAGATGGACACTGGCTGACCTGGCGAGGGTCGGTCGTGTTTCGAGGTAAGTCGATCCACCAGCCATGGAACACTTAAACTCATAATGTACATTTTAAAATCATTTTTTAAAATAATTTTTAAACACTGTTTTAATCTTTTTAGAAAAATGTAAATTTTTTTTGGTATTTTATAATTGTTTTCCATTTTTTAATTGTTTTACTTTGGTTCAAGATTATTCAAGGTTACCAGACACATGTTGAAGTTCAAGATGTAAAGTCAAGGTCACAAGTAAAAAGTGAGCCCCCCAAATCCTTCCAATATATTGTTTTTGGACAAGAGGGGCTAGTTTTTAAAATGAGTGAATCGGTGCTTTTTGAGGGATAAACGGTAAAATATAACTTAAGAAAGAGAAATTTTAAAGGGAAAAAGGTAATTTTTTTTAGCGAAAAACAGAATTTTTAAAAGAGAAAACGGAAAAACGGGAAATTAAAGATGGTGGCGGTCGGTTCCTGTCTCCTATCCCAGATTCTCTTGACCCAGATTCATCATAATCATTCTTTTTATGTCTGACATTGTAATAAATTAAAATATATTTTCTATCTAATAAATGCATTTCTTTACGTGCATTATATTTAGAAGGAAATAATTTTTAAAACCAGAGCAGAAAAAGAAATAAGAAGCGACGATGATTTTGTCGTCAATTAATGTTCTCTATTTATATACAAAGAACATACAATAAATCAGAAAAAACTGAAATTCTACACGTAATTTCAATCAGGTTTCCAGAAAGTGTATTTTATAGCCCGTCCAGCTGCATTGAGAGCACATTTTCCCAAATGATATCCCATACACATTCCAGGCGAATACAATCACATTTACTTACTACAGAACTTCCCAGTCACCAATCGTAAATTAAGACAGTGACTTTCATCCTTTTTGAATCCGTTCCATTCCCTCTTACTATATATTTTTCCGCGACTGCCATACGGAATAACAAATTAAACTATAGATATTTCAACATATGCGCTGACATTTCTATATAAAACTGTGAAATTTATTTTTAAAATTTAGTTTGAATGCTCTTGTATAGCAGTTTAGAAAATATAAAATAATCGCACTAGGAAACATAAACCCATTTGTAGTGTGTATATGTGAATAAACAGACTGAATCAGGAAGAATTGTGTTAGTTTACAGAGATGATTCCTTATGAGATACCAAGTCGAAAATCGATGTTGAGTATTTTTGATATCTTCAAAATTATGGTTTTTATGAACCCCTAAAAATTTAATAAAATTTCCTTATTTACACATCTCAAAAATCTCTTGTGATCAAGCAACATAAATTTAAACACTGGCAAAGAAAAGGCAGATCTCGACCATTTGTGCGTGCGGTTATAGTACAATTCCACTTCACGAATGTACGGAGTTTTACACCATCTTTGAGTGCCTAATTTTGAAACACAATGCTCTAGATAATGTTTGGTTATGATAGTATAGTAAGCATGTGAAAATGAACAAATAATTTGCCATTTTATTAACTCACTGAAATAAAGGTTTTCCAGATATCAGCATATGAGTATTGAAATTGGTGCACACAAATGCCTGGTCATTTGTATTTAACTGCAGTTGCTGTTATAATGTTATCGACTGAAATAATACAAAAATATTTACTTTTTAAGGTATGATAAAATCTTTGAAAAGTGTGTAATGATGCAGTATTCTTAATTTTCGGGAGACGTGTTTCATTATATTTCGTTTGGCTAAGCTTCGTAATATTTTTATCTGGTTTGAAATTAAAAGCCGTGGTGGTTCGTTTTACAGTGATAGTACGTTTATCGGGCATACGTTTGCGGTTTTGTTTCGAACGTCGTAGTTTTCAGTTTTCAGTAAGCGTCAGCATTATATTAGAAATTTTCGGACTGCGTCGACAAGTTTTGTACCAGAATTTCGTTTACCTTTATCTTGACGGCGCAGTTAAGCGGGACACAGCGCAGTTTGGATAACGCTGCTGGCAGATGCCGGCTGCCGTACTCGTATGTTAGGAGAAGGGGGAGATAGGACTGCAGAATAAATACTCGGGGTGTCTATCGCCTAAAAAAGAAAAAGTAACCAACCGTCAGAGAAGACGCATCGGTCGTGAAGAGCTTCACCCACACCGGCAAGCACCCGCGACCGCTAAATATTTTTTCATTTAATTTATTTTCGGTTTGGAATTTCAATTCTTTTAAATTATTTCCGCCGGTGTGGGAGGTCGCTAGAGTGCCAGAAGGGAGCGTCGTCCCTCCTGCCTTCGTAACTTCATGCGATGCAATTTATTGAGACATGAATAAGTCGTAAACGACTGTGGCGCTGTTCTACACTTGTCTGTTTATCTGTGAACGATCCGTGCTCTGCATACCTGAACTTCGTATGTGAACTGTGTCACTTGAACTGATAAATAAAAGTATGGAACAAAACAAAATCGGAACTTGACTTTATTTCATATTTATTGGCGTCAATTTTAAAGAGCATCGTGTTACTCCGTCTTGAGCTAGTCGAGTGGTAGTCGGCAACTTAAAGCCGGCTGTATCTGTGCGAGTGCCACATTACAAGTGTAACCTGCTCTTTCATTAAAACAACTGTTATAGGCTGTTCACGCTAAAGTAAAGATTTTCAAAGCTATTTGCTATTTTATTTTAACTTATTTTATCCTTCTACAAATATTAAAAATAAATTATGCCATGTAAGTAGTAAACACAGTGTCTATATATTACACTGGACTCTAAATTAAAGGCCGAGACTACAATTATTGAATATTATTCCAAATTAGAGGACTCAGAGAGTGCTTACTTTACTGTGAATAGCCTATATATAATTTGGCTATAAATGCTTAGCAATTGTCACACAAAAATTATTTATTGTAACTTGGATTTTATGATATGTGCATTAAAGAGTTTTTCCATAAAATATTATGTTTACAGTAAGTATTCATTTAAAGATTGGTTTTGTTTTAAATTTTCTGTTAATGTATATAATAACAACATGATTTATTTGATTGCCCCGATAAATTATCTTCCCGTTTGTATTAACGTAATGCTTAATAGTTATTGAAAACCACTCATCCATTTTCTAGGCATAGGGTTTCCAGTAGTTTCAACCTTAGAATTAAAATTTTGCTTTTCAAAGACATTTATATGTTGTAATTTGCTTTCAAATATTTTTTCGGTAATTTTTGTTGTGTAATTCTTTTGCTTTATTTTCATTTATCAGGAAGACAGTTCTTATTTTAGTGTTATCGATGTGCGTAGTTGCTGAAAATAGGGTTTCTGGTAGTACTTTAGAGTAAGGCGGCTGTGATTTAGCTCCTCTGGGATTGAATCTTGTCAATCCCGCCTCCACCATAATTAAGATATTATCTGAATCGACCCGGAAGCAGTTTCAATTGTAGTAACGCCGTGCCGCGTTTAAGAAGAGGGAGCAGGCGTTATTTCTGGGAATTATTAGTGGTTCCAGACGCCGCCGACTTTGAGGTGCCGTTTAGCGCCTTGCGCCATATTAATGATGATAACGCCAACGTAATCCCAGGTGATGACAGCGTTTTTCTGATGACGGGGGTGCATCTACCCGTCTAAGAAGTATTTCTATGGATCATTACGATGTTTGCTAAATTTACTAGAAGTTTTTGGGAACATTATTTTTGCGTCATGAAATTGTGTATTACGGATTTTCTATGGACTCTTAGCTAGAACCGAAGCAAAGTAATTTATTAATTAAATCTGAGATACATTTGAAGCAGTTACATAATTTTTTGGGATGAACAGTACAAGTAAAATAAGTAATTTAAATTTGTTATTTATTTGTGGATATTTTAAGACTACTGACAATTTTTTACGGAGTAGCGAATTTAAAACTTTATTTCCATAGTCGGAAGAATTCAAGGCAATTTTAACCGCAGAAGTAACACCAATTCGAATGTTACAAATTTAAAAAAAACTTAGTTGCGAAAGTTTAGAAAAAAATAACTAATATAATTGGTACACAAAAGATTTAAAATAAAAATATGGCAACGCAAATGTATTATAAATTAAAAACCCATTTAAAAAGGGTAAAAAATTAATATATTTAGAAAAAACTAAACTAGAAATTTTTTTTATGTATTTAATTTCGATGATATTTTTAAACAACAGGAAACTACAGATAAATTCCAAAATATAATCTACAGAATTTAATTGTAATGATAATATTTTTTTACTATCAAAACATACATAACATTGGTAATAAAGTTGTAAATGTGTTTACCTTTGGTAATAATATTATTACAAAAATGCTGAAATTTGTATTACAATATTTTTGAGTGTTATTAATGAAGACTAAAATAATTTGAACTATTGAAGAAGAAAATTAGGACGAAATGATACAGCTTTTCAGGATACAGCTTTTTAATCAAGAATATAAACAATCGTAATTGAAAATCAAGAAAATAATTTAAATCCAGTAAAATCTTTTTAAATCATCTAAAACACTAATTGATTAAAAATTTATCATGGGTTAGCACGTAAATATACAAGAAATGTTTTTTAGAACTAAAATACAACACTACTATTTATGGATAAACAAATTTAGGCGAAAAATCTAATAATCTTTTCATTATTATTTCTAAACAAATTCCAGATTTTTAAGCATGTGGGTTCTGGTGGTCATTATACTCTACAAATAATATGTAACTATGTTTATAATAGGTATCACTCATTTAATGTTTTATCATGTATTGAATAACCAAATAAAATAATATTGTAATAAAGATTGTATAAACATAAACATTAATGATCAAAATGGTTTTTCTTCTACGCAACCAGCTTTATAGCCAGCAACAAAAGTTCTTCAGCTTAAAAAATATCTAAATGTTGTTATAGAAGTATAAAATATTTCACAAAATTTTGAAATGCTATCGAAAATTGATGATGAATTAAAATTTTATAAATGAATTAATTTTCCTATAAATGTTTTTATTTCGGTAAAAAATGTAGTCGTGTACCTGTGATAAATAAAAAACGAAAACCTATACACAGTTATTTATTGTATATTTTACAAACAAAAATTACAGTCATTATTTTTCGATTAAAGATTTTTCAAGTAAAATTTCTTCACAATAAAGTACACATAAACCCAAAATATTAATTTAAAAATGTGTTTGTTAAATTTTTATTGTAATACAAAAAAAATAAATAAAAAAAAGTCTATTTATTTAAAAATTAAGCTTGCAGATTAATGCCAAACACTGAAGAAAGGCATTTTTTTTATAAATTTAACAGTTCATTTGAAGTTCCCTTTTTATTCATGATAATTTTTTATGATTATAAAGAAATATAAATAAATGTGAATTGAGTACAAAAAATATCTGATATAATAAAATTTTATACATTTTCTGTTAAAATTTCTTTAAGTTATTATATTATATGTTTCTAAAACTTTTCTTTTAAGGTTTGTATAAATTTATAGTTTTTTATAAAGATCTGAAGGTATATTAACCATTAGGAATAATAATTTCTTTGTTTTGTTAATCATCAACTTTAAAAGAATTATTATGTATTTTTGGAGTCAAATATGTTGTATGAAAACTAAATAAAGCTATAGAATGTTTATCATGAAGTTCAAAAGAAACATTTTTTGTTAAAAAAGAATTATTTTTACATGAAAATTTGATTAACTTAAAACATGATATTATAAAAAAAAATTTATAGGTTTTTGTTTTAGTGTTTTAAGAAACGAAAAACAAATAAAAAAATAATGGAAATCTTATTCCTTGTTGTATTCCAGGGCTAATAATTGGACTTAGCAATCGGAAGAAAACGATTTTGATGGAATTTTTTTTTACAAAAATTGTATGATAATATTTAATTTAAAATACATTTGTTTTATAAGTTTATATCAGCCATGTATGCTTTGCTAATAAAATTATTTTTAATTTAATAAAAGAAAATAAAGGAAATATTAAGCTTTTTTAAAATAATTTTTATTGAAATGATTTATTTAGACTGCATTGATAATAGCTGTTGTATTATTTGTCAATGTTATAAAAGAAAAACAAATCATTATTTTACTTTAGGAAATCGTTAAAAAATTTATATTTTCATTCAGCGCAAATTTACTAGAAATAACGAAAAAAATTAATAACAAAAAATCCAATTTTTGATGTGTATTTAAACTAGATGATAGAAATTTAGAACATATCTGTAATTATTAATTTTTGTGAAAATATATCATACTTAAATCTAAAGGAATATGTTGTAAGTGTTGAGATAAATGTTTCGCATTTATTACTATATGTATAGAGAGAAAAAAGGAGGCTGGATATAAAATAAATTTAACGATTTTATTAATTTTTCATGACATAACAACACTTTTCTTCTATAATATTAAATTTTAAAAATGAAATTGTTACATCAATAAAATATTTAATATTTGCTACATAAAAAATTGAAAATAGTTTCGTATTCAAATCAAAATCAAATTAATTTTTAATCATCTTCCAAACTACTTATAGGTTTTTAATATCGAGGATAAGAACCTTTTATCGAAAACTTATATAACGAAGATTTAAAAATGTATGAAGTACGAAAAAATTTCAAATATGTAGTTCATTAGATGACAAAACATTGCAATTAATAAATAAACCATGATGTGGTATCAAAGTACACAATGGAATACAAACATTATTAATTTACTTTTACATTGAGTAATAAAACGATTATTAAATAACCGACCAAGTTTTAATGTTTCGGAGAAACAATTAAACTTAAAATTGATTAATTACAGTATTAAACCAGATATACAATTTTCTTTTAAACAATGTGTTCATAGAAAAAAAAATACTATTAGTAATAAGTAAACTTCAAAATTCAACGCTGCTTAATAAGTTATCAATTTCAAATGAATTTATTAATCTACAAGCCTCAGTGAAATATTGAAAATATTAAGGTACAGATTTTCAAAACAATGATAATAAATTAAGTAATAAAAATTTATTGTTTCCTAAATGATAAATATTATATCATATTTATTACCACAGTTATAAAATAAATACTAATTTTATAAAGCAGTAAAATTAAGCTTCTTTTTGCATAACATGTGATAGTTTACAACAGATTAAAAATGGAACAATTGTGCATAAAATAATGTTCTCTTAAGGGATTTATATGTCAGTTATTATCTGATTTTATTTAATTTTTATACGCTTTTCTCCCAGTTAGCTTTTGTCTGATTCATTTGGGGAAGTATTAGTATATAATGTATTTTTATTTTAATGTTAATAAAATGTGTAATATTGTAAATGATGAAATTTGAATTTCTTAAGAGATGTTTCGTGACATTTAATGATTTGTATTAAAATTTGCTGATATTTATTGATTTTTGTTGATGTGAAACAGAACCCATTGTTAATTGATGTTTGGAGACATTTTGAGATTTTATTGAAATAAGATGATATTTATTGATTTTGGTTCATGTGAAACCGAACCCATTGTTAAAATTGTTTATTGATATTAGTATTTAATGATTTTCTAAAGGTATTTGCTGATCTCTATGATATTATAATATTTTTGAGACTGTTGAAATTTTTTATTTATTGTTAAATTTATCAGCAATATCTTTATAGTAAATTATTTTTCTTGATATTTAGTTAAATTTTACGTAGTGGGCCAGCATCCGCAAATATATAGTTCTATGTTGTTTGTGAATCATTGTTCCAATAATAGTTCCCACAGAAAATTTGGGCGGGTATTTTAGGTATCATGTTAATTTGCCTCTACATCCTTCCTGGTCTTTTCAATGCAGTAGGTTAACTTATTCTTACTTCTTTGAACACACCTGTAAATTATAGTTTTACACGGAAATATTTGGTGGGATAGGCGATTTACCTGTATTTTCGGGACAGGTGTATCCGTCCATTGCTGTTACTCAGGTGGCAAGGAGATGTTAGAAAAGATTTCATTAATTAATACAAATAAACTAAAGCCCCAGATTTGTCAAATATATATTTCTGGAAACGGAACACAATAAAAAAATGTATTTTAGGGTGTGGGCATCACGGCTTTAACCACAAGAATTTAGGATGATCTACTTTCTCAAAACCCGTACTGTCACTCACAATGCGTTTCAATGACTGCCGATGGGAGGAGATGTTTATAATGCGGAAATAAATTGAGTATATATAAGCGCAAGGGTTTATAAACTTTTTATATTGTATTGCTTCCTAACAGAAAATTTTTTTGATATATAGGATGTGCAGCGTGGAAAGAAGAGGTGCAAATTGAGTGACAATCAAGGCACAAGAGACTATTTTTCTTCTAGGCTGTACTAGGCTCTCAAGACCTCGATGTTAAGGGCCGTCAAAATCTTTTAATTCATTCTAGGCCATACGTGGCGCTAATGTTACTCTTCGCTGCAATGCAATTTTAGTATGCTGAGCTGTTATAGCCCATTACCACAGTACCACGAATATACAGTCTGCAATTGGAAAGCAATGTTTCAACGGGCTAGTGATTTCCTTGTTGATAGACCATCAGCTCAGGTATCGTCGACGTCGGAACTGACTAATATACACCGGAGAGCCAAAAAACGGGTATAGGCGTGCGTATGCAAATATCAGAGGTATGAAACTCATCAGAGTAACGCAATGCGGTCGGCAGCGCCTATATAAAACAACAAGCGTCTGGCAAAGATGCTAGATCGGCTACTGCTGCTACAATGACAGGTTATAAAGATTTAAGTGAGTTTGAAAGTGGTGGTATAGTCGGCGTACAAGAGATGGGACATAGCATCTCTGAGGTAGTGATAACATTTAGATGTTCGCGTACGACCATTTCACGAGTGTTCCGTAAATATCGGGAATCCGGTAAAACATCAAATCTTCCACATTGCTGCGGCCGGAAAGAGAACGTGAACGAACGGGACAAACAAAAACTGACGGGAATCATTAAACTTGAAAGATGTCCACCCCTTTCTCAAACTGGCGCAGATTTCAATGGTGGGGCATCAACAAGTGCCAGTGTGCGAACTATTCAACGGACCATCTTTGATATGGGCTTTCGAAGCCAAAGGTCTACTCGTGTACCATTGTTGACTGCACGACACAAAGCTTTGCGCCTCGCCTGGGCCCGCCAACACCACGAGTGATCTATTTATGACTGGAAACATGTTGCCTGGTCTGACGAGTCTCGTTTCCAAATGTATCGGGTAGATTGACGTGTACGTGTATGGAGACATCCTCATGAATCCATGGACCCTACATGTCAACGGAAGACTGTTCGAGCTGGTGGAGACTCGGTCATGATATGGGGCGTGTGCAGTTGGCTGGAAATGGGACCCCTGATATATACATACGACTCTGACAGGTGACAGATACATATGTATCCAGTCCAATCACCTGCACCCATTCATGTCCATTGTACATTCCGAGTGATTCCAGGAACACTCTTCTGGCTTTAGACACTTCCATTTGCCACCTAAATCACCAGACATGAACATTATTGAGCATATCTGGGATGCGTTGCAACATGCTGTTCAGAAGATATCTCCACCGCCTCGCACTCCTATGGATTTGTGGTCTGCCTTGCAGGATTCATGGTGTGAATTGCCTCCTGCATACCTTCAGACATTAGTCGAGTCCATGCCACGTCGTCTTGCGGCACTTCTGCGTGCTCGCGGGGGCCCTACACGATATTAGGCAGGTGTACCAGTTTTAATGACTCTTCAGTCTAATAACATAAGCGTAAACTATTTACCTAACAATTTAAAGCGGCAGAAATATCATGCTGGGTCTGGAACATTTTTTGTTGTTCCTTGTACATTGGAAGTAGTAGGAATTCAATGATTTACTTTTGATTGACTAACATGAATATGAATTCCTATGAAACAGTCTAAAAATTACATAAGGTTAGCTATAAATTATATCTAGCAAGGTGGATCAAGGTATTTCAAATATATCAGCTTTTATTTAACACCCTTGTCTTTTCACCTGTATTTATTCATGGATGCTTGTTACTTCTTGTTAGTGCTATATCTTATTCCATGTCCTCACTATTCTACATCATAACTTTCTAACATAGAGAATGTGCAGAATTAGTTCAGTTGGAACTAATCATATCTTTGGTTGTGTTAACTCATTTTCAGCTTCGGACTCGTGAACTGTGCTTTTATNTATTCTACATCATAACTTTCTAACATAGAGAATGTGCAGAATTAGTTCAGTTGGAACTAATCATATCTTTGGTTGTCTTAACTCATTTTCAGCTTCGGACTCGTGAACTGTGCTTTTTTTTTTACATGATTTTTGTTTTCATAAGCTTACTGCCAGCCTCTTCCACACAGAAATAATGATAATTCATTTTTAGATTAGTATTTATCGTCCAATGGTCTTCAATTTTAACACAACCTGTGGAGGAAAATTTTAATTTCCTTCTTCAATATTCACAGAATATTTTTATTTAGTTTCGTATATCTTAAGACAGTTGACGCTATTTGGTTGGGGAAGCCTATGTAACTTGCGCTTTACCTCACCTGTGGATAATAGAGGGTGACTTATAGTGTCGTAGTTAATTCCTCCAGGCATACACTATAAGGTGCCTAGAGAGTTAAGGGGTTTTTAAATAAGGTAGTCTTTTGACCTTTCACTTAACTGGATAACTATATTGTCTCGAGTTTGAACAAAAACAACATACAGCAACACTTCCGAGGTGTGGTACTCTAATTTGGCTACTCGTGGGGCGACTTCGTGGAGGAGTGGGGCTTCTCTGGGCAGCTGGTTGCATACTTAACTCTGTTGTGGGTGCTGGTACATGGGGATGAGCTCCGGCGAAGTGGTAGGCCTTCGAAAAAGGCCCGCATTTGGTATCGTCTCCCCTGGACTGCTCTACTGACGTACTGACATGGCCAGGGGTCCGATCCCCCCGGGCAAACACTCTCTGCACGACCGCTCCCTCGAACTCTGCGTGGTAATTGACTGACTCTTGAACTAACCTCTCAGCTCGGTAATGAAGAACTGAAACCCTCCAACCCCGCAAGGAAGCTTATATGCTCTCTATCTTCCTTCCCTAATTGTCGGCACATGTCGCCTTGTTGGGGGACGGGGTGGTGGGACGAAAACAGAAAGTGCCTTTCACAAAACGTGCCCTGGTTCCTGAAGGTTGGAAGGCGGGGGAAGGTGGCACCTTGCCCCTAGCTTACTCTGTCAGCTATTTCTCCGTGGTGCATGTCCACATTGTCCCGAGGGTGTTTCCAGCTTCTCAGCTGTTTCTCGGTGCGTATTTTCTGATTTCCAGCGAAATCTACATGATTATTTTGTGATATCTCGGCGCTCAACAAATCTCGCGGGCTTGCTAGAGCCATTGAGTGTGATGGTGGGGGGGGGGTGGCATTGACACGCATCAGCGACAGTGTGGCTTGTGGCGCGTGTTGGCCTCTGCTCGACCTTCCTCTNGGGGGGGGGGGGGTGGTTGTGGGACAGCGCCGCTCTAATACGCCTAATGCGTCACATAGATGTACAATATGTAGCATGTGTTTTCTTGCACATTCTGAAGAAAACCACATACTTTAAAATATAAAAGTATACATACGAACATCATAGCATTGTAACTAAGCAATTAAATTGAGCAGAAAACTGTAAGTTGTATATTTGTCATATTATGATAGCATGTAATCTACTTACACTAGAATGCTGCAAAAAAACGCCACTGACATTCAAATCTACACTGGTTTTATTTTCTTGATGTAAGTTGGCATTGCTTAGTGAGATACAAATGTAACTTTTTTCAAGAAATACACATCCTAATTATTATTAAAATCTGTGTTTTGGGTGCAGTTGTGAGCCCTTGTCTAAAAGTTCACTTTTGTCAAACAAGCTCTTTAAGAGTACCTTCCAATTAAGACACATTAGCAGTCTACGTTTTACTGATTTAACAGGGATAATGTTATGCAGTGTATATATATATATATATATATATATATATATATATATATATACACATATAATTCTTCTCTATGTTTGTATGTCACTGAACTCCCCCTAAACGGCTGGACCGATTTTGATGAAATTTTTTGTGTGTGTTAGAGTGGGTCCCTGGATGGTTTACATTCACAATTGGACCCTGTTGGTGGCGCTGCGATCGGGTTTTAGGAAATTTTTTATTTTACTTTTTGACAAATTTTTTTTAAATCAACAATGCAATGTTGACAATGTAAAGTCGCAACCTAGCAACAGATCTATCTATATAAAACAATATATATCGATATATCGGTACTTATCGATGAAACGATACAACTATATATCGATATATCGATACTTATAAGTACGTCAATGCTTGATATATCTGTTTATCGATATTATTATATATGTCGATACTTCTCGACCAGCGAACACGTCACATACAAATCTCTGGACGTAACATTACACAAAAATAAAGCGATAAGTTATCCGCCAGAATTTATAAATTTGCTTGATATTCCAGGATTGCCTCCACATATACCAACATTGAAAATAGGAGTGCTAGTCATTTTACTTCGTAACATCAATCCACCAAAACTTTGCAACAGCACACGCCTTGCAATAAAAAAAAATTATGGGCAATACTATAGAAGCTACCATATTGAAAGGTGCTTTTTAAGGCGAAGATGTGCTTCTTCCAAGAATTCCATTTATTACATCAGAAATTCTCTTACACTTTAAAAGAACACAGTTTCCAGTCAGATTGGCATTTGTAATGACAATTAATAAATCTCAATGGCAGTCATTGCAAATCTGCGGAATAGAAACAGAATGTTTTTCGCACGGCCAATTGTATGTGTCGTGTTCTAGAGTAGGAAAACCATACAAATTATTCATACGCGTAGATGATGGTAAAACTAAAAATATTATATACAAACAAGTACTTCAATAATAAAGATTTTGAAAATATATATACTTCTTTCAATTAATTTCACAGAAATGAATAGAACAAAAATCTAATATTTTATGCCCCAGCAACGCGTGGCAGGGTTAGCTAGTATATATATATATATATATACACTCACACAAACACACACGAGGGTTATTCTGAAAGTAAGGTCCGATTTCTTATAAAACATAAACCACCACAAATGTTTTCAAAAACTTTTTTTTTAGTCCTTACATGTTTTTCTACTTTTCTTAATAGTTTCCATATTTGTTTAAAAACTTGCCATAACGTTCTACAAGCTTTTGTATGCCTAAGTCATAGACGTCTGCCGCCTGTGAGGATAACCATTCTGTAACTGCTTCTTTCACCTCGGCATCTGTGGTGAAGTGCTTGCCTACCAAACGTCTTTTGCTTTTAGGTAGTGGAACAAGTGAAAATCGATCGGCACCAAGTCTGGACTGTACGGTAGGTGATCAATCTGTTCCCATCCAAAAGGTCTGATCAGATTTTGGGCGTGAATGGCAGAATGGGGTCTGGCATTGTCATGCAGCAACAAAACTCCCGACGTCAGAAGGCCACGTCGCTTATTTCGTATTGCACGTCGAAGTTTAGTCAGGGTAGCACAGTAAGCGGCGGCATTGATTGTTGTCCCTTACTGAATAAACTCGACTTACACGACTCCATGTCTATCCCAAAACACGGTTACCATAACCTTGCGTGTTGAGATTGTCCGCTTGGCCTTGACTTTGACTGGTGATGTCGGGTGACGCTATTCCATTGTCTGACGTTTAGACTCTGGGGTCATGTGAGAAACCCACATCTCATCCCCTGTGACAATCTTCTCTAAAAATTGATCACTTTCCTTATGATATCGGTCCAAAAAATCAAGAGCACAAGCAATTCTTTTCATTTGGTGTTGCTCAGTAAGCAGCATAGTGAAATTACAAATTTTCAGTGACAATTTTGTGTAAAGTTGTTTTACCCACATTCGGAAATTCCAATGCTAAAGTTGGAATTGTGAATCGCCGGTCTTCACGCATCTTTTCGTCCACAGCTTTGACCAAATCTTCTGTGATCACTGATTGTCGGCTTGATCGCGGTTCATCATGGACATTATCCCGTCGTCCTTGAAAGCTCTCACCCACTTACGCACTTTGCTGTCACTCATGGCATTTGGGTCATACACTTCACTTATCTTTCGATGAACTTCCGCTGCTGAAACTTTCCTTGCTGTCAAAAACCGAATCACTGACCGTATTTCACAGTCAGCGGGTGGGTCAATTGTTTTAAAAATTTTTAACTGACACTGTTAACAGCACACTGCAACAAAACCAATGCAAATGGCGTCGTTTGACGAGCAAGGCATGCTCTGAGTCGGTGCGCATACGCGTTACAATGTTCGCACGACATTCGATTAGCAACGGGGATTCGGACCTTACTTTCCGAATAACCCTCGTATATATAGGATGTTAGGAAATTAGAGGCCCAATCTGTAGGAGGTGATTCCTTATGTAAAATAAACTTGAAGATATAAAGGGCTTCGTAACCTAAACAGAATATTAAAAAAGATATGAGGCTGTGAAAATTCGGTTTTGAATACATATTTTCGCAGAATGTCTCGTACTTTCTACTAGCGGTATGGCTGGCGACGATTTACGCACAGTACGTCCCACACGGTTGAATGACACACGCCCATTGCGCTATGGAGCGTATACTAGTGGAGGGCATATCGATGTGCTGACGTATAACTTCCTCAAGCAGAACAATGCGCGCAGAGTGAGGACGGCCATCATTACGCACGTGTCTCTGGAACATGGGAAGCACAAGCCTGGCCGCACACCGGTTAGACAAGACAATACAAGACAAAACAGGGTTAGACACATTTTGTCACCGTTGTGTACATTGATGTCAATGGTATAACGCACACCGGTTAGTCATTGCAATTAGACGTGTCTTAACGTGTCTAAACCTCGTGTCTGAAGGGATAGGGAATGCACTATTCCTATCAGTCACCATTATACACCAGGCGACTTCGTACCATGGCAAGTGATGAACAGTTTGTTTTCCTGGTACATAATAGAAAAATACTGTATAATCCAAAATTGAAGGAGCACCACAACCGAAATGTGGTGGGCCACTTATGGAAGGAAGTTGCTGTAGAAATGAATATGACAGGTAAATAAGTTACTAATATATTTTTTATTACAATTATGTAAATGTGTATTTGCCCATAAATAAAGATATATTATTTATTGATTGCTGCGTTTTGCTATGGAACACTTCCTGTCTCTGAAATAAAATAGTTTTTAAATTCTTCCCTTATTTTAAGAACTTCTGTTGACGGTCTCTGTGGATTTACAGTAGTGGTTGTAGATTTGTCAATAGCAAATCATCCTTCAAATATTTCAATATCCAAGTAACTGCTTTGTTTCTTTTTACTCTACCATACATAGTATAGGTAAAGTATAGTAATGATGAAACAAATCGAAATCTATATGTTGGGAAATATTGTTCTTTTAAATTGTTATAACGACTTCATTAAAATTATTTAGTGGGAAGAGGTAGTTTTTGAGATTTTAAAAACATAATTATTTAAAAACTATTGAACTTAGAACGCTAAAACTTTATATTTTCAACTATTTATTTGAAAACTGGCTACTTTATGTTGTTTGGTTCAGTTGAGTGGAGACCACTTCACATTTTTTATGAAGTTGTGAAGTGCGCAGGCTGCCCATCTACTTTATCAGGAGGAACACTTAATTCATTAGCAATTTTGTTTTTTTTAATTACTCTCATACATATACACAAAAGCGATAAAAGCCTTTTTTTCTTTCTTCTTTTTAGAGAATGATTGCAAACAGAAATGGATGAATCTAAGGAATTCTTATGCAAGACATTTAAGAAATCGGAAGAAGCCACCTCGGTGTGGAAGTGATCACAAACCCAAATGGTATTTGGCGGATGTTATGTCATTCTTGAAGGAATTTATGTAACATCGCAAACAAAAGGGAAATTCCGAAAAGGAATTAGAGGAAGCAGAAAGCATGCAATATGCCACTGAAGATAGTCCAGTAATCCATTACCGAGAATATAGATGTTGTACCGGGAACATCTCACAAACCCCCTGGTCCATAAAATCTTGAAAGTCAGTTACGTCGTAAGAAGCAATTACCATTAAAGCAATTTGTAGGTGCGATGATAGAGTTTCCGGAAAGGAACACAAACAATGTTACTGTAGAACATCCATTGCTGAACTATGTGAAAGGCGTGCTTCCAGATTATGAGACACTGACGCAAAGAGACAACGAACATTTAGACAGGTAATTGTTACCATTATGAATAATTTAATGGCCGAGCAAGAAATGGCAAGCAGTTTAACTTCATCTCAGACCTACGATCCAATCTCCTGTTCTAATAGCGAAGTTTCAGTTGCTTCAGGCTATGCTTCGCTGTTGACATCTCCGCATGATCAGTCTCAGACTGCTGATATGGGCTCAGGTATTTCATAATTTAAATTTTAATATTCTTACAAACATATGATTTTCACTAGTTCTTAAATTACTAGTTTGTAATGTGTAGAAAAAGTTGTTAATTTTCTAATAAAACAGTGGTATACAAAATAATTATTATGTGGATGAACCCAATTTCTCCTATTTCCTGGTTACATATCCCTCCCAAATCATAAATGCACCCATCACTATTTTATCGTCTGATATTTTATGTATGACTATGTGCGTTACCATCATGTGACTAAACATAGCAGGGAGTACATACAGCCCTTCTGCATTGCATTTGGACGACATTGTAAAATATGGCCAGTTATGAACAGTTTGTTTTGCTGGTGAAGAATAGGGAAATATTGCTAAACCCAAAATTGAAGGAGCATCCTAACCCAAATGTGGTGGACAAGGTATGTACGGAAGTTGCTGATGAAATAAATATGACAGGTAAATAATTTACCAATATATTTTTTATATAAATTATGTAAATTTATATTTGTCCAAAAATAAAGATATATTACTTATTGATGGCTGCGTTTTGCATGGAACACTTCCGTTCTCTGAAATAAAATAGTTTTTAAATTCTTCCCTTATTTTAAGAGCTTCTGTTGACGGTCTCTGTGGATTTATAGTAGTGGTTATAGATTTGTCAATAGGAAATGATACTTGAACTATTTGATTATCCAAGTAACTGCACTGTTTCTTTTTTATGAAGTTGCGAAGTACGCAGGCTGCCATTACAATGACACATACTTTATCAGGAGCAACACTTATTTCATTAGCAAAAATTCGGAATCTCGCTCGTAGTATTCCAAACGCGCATTCTACTATTCTTCTTGCCCTGGTGTGTCTATAATTATATATCCTGAAATCATCAGACGTTAAGCTCCTTTTAGAAAACGGCCTCATAACATTTTTATGTAGTCGGTATGCTTCGTCACCTAAAAAGACAAATGGAACATCTGTCTCTTAGCCATCTTGTTGACAACAAGGTTTAGGGAGATTCAGTTCATTGTTTAATAGCTTCGTTTCAAAATCTGATTCGCAAAAAACTCCGCCATCACTTGCGAGACCATACTAACAACGTCCACAAATAAAAATTAACCATAACCATCTACAACAGCTTGAAGTACAATTGAATGAAACCGTTTGTAATTGTAATACCGTAAGCCACATTTGAGGTTTTTTTTAATTCTTATATGTGTACCGTCAATACAACAACGCTGTGAGGAAAGTTCCACAATGTTCCATATTTGTTTGCAACATCCTCCCGTTCCGAAGGAGAATATTTGGATTTCATGTAGATAGGTTGAAAGACATCCCATATTATTTTACACGTTTCCATTACAACACAGCCGATTTTCGTGGCACCAACTCTAAATTCAAAGTGCATGGCTGCAAATGTAAAACCACCCGTTGCTAAGAATATGGAAACACAGGTTAATGATAAAATTAGATTTTGAAGACATATTGTATTGAACATTGTTTTAAAAAATTACTCTCATATATGTACAACAATTTAATACACAAAAGCGATTATAGCCTTTTTTCTTTTTTTTTCAGAGAATTATTGCAAATAGAAATGGACAAATCTGAGAAATTCTTATGCAAGACATTTAAGANGTTTTTCAGAGAATTATTGCAAACAGAAATGGACAAATCTGAGAAATTCTTATGCAAGACATTTAAGAAACAAAAGAAAATTGCAATAGTTACTATAATAAAGTTGTTCAACTTACCTCATAGTGATAGATAGTCGCGCTGCAGTAAATACGCATCTCCTATAATTCGTGTAATTTTTTTGCAATTCTATCTTGTTTAAGTTCCTGCAGATAGTCGAATGTTCCGGTGGCTTAGGGGGATGGGGGGGGGAATGTAACACGAGTCGCGTGCGCTCGGACGGCACCCAGTCGGCTCGCGTCGTTAGTAACAAACCAATCANATAAAATAGTTTTTAAATTCTTCCCTTATTTTAAGAGCTTCTGTTGACGGTCTCTGTGGATTTATAGTAGTGGTTATAGATTTGTCAATAGGAAATGATACTTCAACTATTTGATTATCCAAGTAACTGCACTGTTTCTTATTTATGAAGTTGCGAAGTACGCAGGCTGCCATTACAATGACATCTACTTTATCAGGAGCAACACAATAAAGTAATCGTTTTTAAGCCTATCTCGCTCGTAGTATTCCAAACGCGCATTCTACTATTCTTCTTGCCCTGGTGTGTCTATAATTATATATCCTGAAATCATCAGACGTTAAGCTCCTTTTAGAAAACGGCCTCATAACATTTTTATGTAGTCGGTATGCTTCGTCACCTAAAAAGACAAATGGAACATCCGTCTCTTAGCCATCTTGTAGACGACAAGGTTTAGGGAGATTCAGTTCATTGTTTAATAGCTTCGTTTCAAAATCTGATTCGCAAAAAACTCCGCCATCACTTGCGAGACCATACTAACAACGTCCACAAATAAAAATTAACCATAACCATCTACAACAGCTTGAAGTACAATTGAATGAAACCGTTTGTAATTGTAATACCGTAAGCCACATTTGAGGTTTTTTTTAATTCTTATATGTGTACCGTCAATACAACAACGCTGTGAGGAAAGTTCCACAATCTTCCATATTTGTTTGCAACATCCTCCCGTTCCGAAGGAGAATATTTGGATTTCATGTAGACAGGTTGAAGGACATCCCATATTATTTTACACGTTTCCATTACAACACAGCCGATTTTCGTGGCACCAACTCTAAATTCAAAGTGCATGGCTGCAAATGTAAAACCACCCGTTGCTAAGAATATGGAAACACAGGTTAATGATAAAATTAGATTTTGAAGACATATTGTATTGAACATTGTTTTAAAAAATTACTCTCATATATGTACAACAATTTAATACACAAAAGCGATTATAGCCTTTTTTCTTTTTTTTTCAGAGAATTATTGCAAATAGAAATGGACAAATCTGAGAAATTCTTATGCAAGACATTTAAGAAACAAAAGAAAATTGCAATAGTTACTATAATAAAGTTGTTCAACTTACCTCATAGTGATAGATAGTCGCGCTGCAGTAGATACGCATCTCCTATAATTCGTGTAATTTTTTTGCAATTCTATCTTGTTTAAGTTCCTGCAGATAGTCGAATGTTCCGGTGGCTTAGAGGGATGGGGGGGAATGTAACACGAGTCGCGTGCGCTCGGACGGCACCCAGTCGGCTCGCGTCGTTAGTAACAAACCAATCACGTTCGAGCGTGTACGTGTATTTATTGCGAGTCTGCTGCTAATTTTGATTTCAATTATTTATTTTTAAAAAACTCTGAACAATAATTCTGTAGTCCATGTGAGCGGAGCCACAGCACAGCTATAATGTATATATATATATATATATATATATATATATATGTGTGTGTGTGTGTGTGTGTGTGTGTGTGTGTATATATATATATATATNTGTGTAATATAAGTTATTGATATCTATAAGAAGAGTGCGGATCGTAATACCGGAGTATGCGTTAAGAAGTGAATACTAAGAAGGAGATATACATACGTGTAATTTTGTATTGTGGCCAACCGTTTGGTCGCAGCGGCCCCAAGTATAGCGGACGGCCGTATGTGGATGACCGCCACAATTACGCAAAATTGCTGTTGAATCCTAAAGGTTAGGTATCTTTCGATTACATTTTTCGATGTGGTTGTCTTTTGAGGCAACATGCCAACAAATGGTAGCTGGACACATTGAAAAACTGACCTAAATTCCGCTTGTTATAACAAAGTGTTATGAATCCCTATTTTGGAAGACCAGTTCGACTCTCTTTTATGTACTTTACAGTGGCATGTATTAACGTGTAGTGGCATTACATGGTGTCACTTATCACATGTGGAACTTCGCAATACCTAATTTACTACTTTCATCACAGGACTACCGTGAAGCTGGTAGATGCCCTACACACGATCACATTCTAGATTCATAGGGTCGCTGAGACCAAAGGATTGGCCGTAATAAAACATATTCCCTGTACATATTACCTTCAGTTTTCACTTAGCCTATCTGTGGGACCCCGTTTTTACAATCGACCATTATTTGTCATGGTATATATATACATATATTCATAGCAAAAATTAGGTACGTATGATTTTACAATCTAATCATAAAATGTATTATTTCAGTAGCGCCAAATCGGTGGGTTGACAAGGAGGGCAGTCACCTCCTCCTTTAACTTTTGCATTAATTATTTCAGTTAATGTTTTGAAAACTAAGCAGTTTTTAGAATTACATGAACAATTTTCTTTCACATCTTCATGTTAAAGAGCAACTAAGTAGAGAGGCGACACTCCCGTGCATTGGGCCGAGGCGTTATTTCTAGTAATTAAATATTATAACATGTCGCAAACACAATACCAACTTAACGTAAAATAATAGTGGAAACTTAATATTTTATATATTTAGTAAACATTTATTTTAGTTAACAATACAATTGTAAAAGGGACTTCTGTCTTTAAAATAAGCCGTTTAAACTAGTTTCGCAAATTTTATGTAATTCAGCGATTTTCTCGGAGACAAATCTAATTTTTCCCTATGAAATTGCGTGAATTCTCACCTCCCTAGATATTCGTGTATATGCGGTTGTTAATGTGGCTGTGATATCTACTTTTCGTTCAATTGTCAGTGTTGCGAGTGAGGGAAATGAAGAAAGGTACAGAAAAAAGTCTACAATTTTCGCACCCAATCGCCGCCACTGTATTGATTACATATTGTTTTACTATTTTGATGTTAATATTAAACACTGATATGCCAAATAAATTCATCACACTGAACGTGTTATCGCAGATGCATATACGTGGGTACACGCACAGGACATGGTTGTTTATATTTAGCAAACTTAACACTATTGTACCACATCAGCCGTGTACTCCTGGGGACCAACACTTACAGGATGCACTTAGTATGGTTTCGGACCACCACTATCACGGGGACAGGCGGCGACACGGTCAGTCATGTAGGCATACAGACGTCGGATGTTCTCTTACGGAAGATCCTGCAGCAGCTGGTGCAACTGACCCTTCAAATCCACACCGTAGTTGCCGCTGGCCGAAGTTTCTGTCCAAACTGGTTCCAACGTTCTCGACTGGCAAGAGGTCTGGGGAAAATCATGGTCAAGGAAGCATGTTGACATCGCAAGTGCAGGCTATAAATACCAGTTCTGTGTGAGACTGGGCATTATCCTCCTGGAAAATGGGGTTGTCAAGCTGCACCAGGAATGGGATATTACATGGTCACAGAATTTCTCGGCCGTATCGCCGCACCGGCAAGGTTTCTTCAATCACCACAAGTGGAGTGCGGGAATCGTACGAAGTGGCACCCCTCACGATGACGCCGTTTGTTGAAGTGGTGTGCCGCTCTACAATGAAGTGCGGATCACGGCGCTGGAAGGACGTCTCCCGACTCGAATTCAGTGGTCATCTGTATCCAGTGAGAACTGATTCGTCGCTTAACACCACTTGTAACCATGCATCCCATTCCTGGCAACATGTCACACGTGTTTGGAGATTCTCAGGTCGTAATGGTAGACGTAGTATGCGGGACACAGCAACGACGGATCCGGATCTGCTATTAGCCTGGATATGGCACTGGTGTACATAGACACAGTCCCAGTTGCCATGACAAGTCCCTGGATGGTGCGCAGCGATGCAATCTGTCACACATATCTTCCCTGATATTAGTCCACCGGGCTCAACCCGAGTTTTATCGACATATATGTGTACCCTCCTATTCCACCTGCATCCAACACGGTCTTACAGTGTAGGCAGAACGAATCAAGTGGCAAGAAAAGCACCGAAACATTCAACCGACCTCTCGCAGGACTATAATGCGGCCTTTCCCAAACTCATCCATCTGGAGAAAAGATTTTTGAATGTGCCATATAAGTGTACTGCGTATTCACTTAACTTGTTTCTGTGGCTGACACTCATACAAAGGCCATCTACAGTGTTTTGCTGCTAGGAATGTGGAGGGAAATATATGCCTCCTAGTGGCACATCCGCGCAAGCAAACCGCATTAAACCGAAATGGGACACATGCCATTCTATGATGATACAATGCCACAACCTTCGTTGCACTCTTGCAATTCTTTAATGGTGATGGTTTTTTTTTGCAAATGAGTTGTGTTGACAAATTTAAGTTAAGCAAAATTAAAGATTCTTGGAGTTGTCTATTGCAAAGTTTTCTATAACCCAGTAATGATATTTTACATGAAAATTATGTAATATTTATTAATGTGTTTAAAGAATATTAAAACTTGCTTTAAAAAAAATTAAGTAAATATTGTTAAACGCTTTATATATTTCCAGCATTATTTGCAAAATTTTGGCATTATTTTTATTNTAATGTGTTTAAAGAATATTAAAACTTGCTTTAAAAAAATTAAGTAAATATTGTTAAACGCTTTATATATTTCCAGCATTATTTGCAAAATTTTGGCATTATTTTTATTTTTTCTAAACAGGCGAGATTTTTTGGTTACTATATACCCTTCAACTGCATTATTTATGAAATTATAGCTACGCTGATATTAAAATATAAATGGTACTACAAAATCACTCTACAGTAAAGAAATCAACTGCTATGAAAATGTCATCTCCAAATAGGTGCAGAAACATAATCAAAACTTTTTTTTTGTGTTGTACATTTTTTGATTTTTAATTATCTAATTTGAATCTGCTCACCTCCTAAGATTTTGGCGTCCGTAATAGACATTATTATTCACACCAAGGTGTTCACTTCTTATGAATTTATAAACGCAATTACTGCTATGCATGTAAAACTACGCCATTTGCAAAGTTAATTAAATGTTTAAAAAAAATATTAATTTTTATATAAAGCGTGTTGAAAAAATACTTGAAGGGTTATTAAAATAGTATAGGCAGGAAAAATTACACGTCCCTTCGAAAGTACTGGGCTTGGAAAGTTAATTTTCTCAACGCATTTTTTAAAGAACTTTGGTTTCACGACGTAGCATATATTGTTAGCAACGTGACTAGTTTATAATTGATGCAATAATGAGTGAGCAGTGAGTGTAGAGATTTCAGCGGCTATTAACAGCGAGGTCTTTAGAGCCGATGAGGGTGATTAAGGTGAGTATGGAGCCACGCGGGATTAGAGGATGGGGTAAACGGGAGATTCCCGAGAAAACACGCTGACCCACGGCATCGTCCGGCAAGATTCCCAAATGCAAAAATCCGGTGACCAGGCCGAGGATTGTACCTGGATCCCTTTGTGGAGGGCACGCAGGCTGATATCTCAGCCACCGTGGCTCCTAATTAATGCAAGACAAAACATTTTATTTGCTTATAAATTTCGGTGACTGTAGATCAACTTATTTCCAATTCTGAGGTATTAAAAATTTCCTCTTACGATGTCTATTTGAATACTGCCCACCAAACGCAACAGAAATTGAGGAAATGTACGAACCACCCGCTCCTCGCTTCCTTCCCTCCCTTTTATCAGCTCTCGTCGCTGAACCTGTCTGTGTTTAATCATCCTCAAACAAGGGCTTCTGATATCTAACCTAATCTCCTCCACCCCCTTTCCCACAGCAAATCGTTAACTACCATAGTCAAAACACGAGCCATAGAGAACGCCGTGTGTCTGCTGACACAATAAAGGCGCCTGCCGTCCAGAGTACACATCATGTCTCTCCTTAATATCTGCTCTGTTACTCTGCCTGGCCTGTGCGAGTTCCCTCTTGACCCCGGGAACATACATGCGTTGCTTCAAGATGCTGTTTATCCACTCTAACTTTAAATGACTATCACATGTAATACTGAACCTGTTTCATCACATGTAAACTGGAAACACACTCGCAATGCTCTCTCTCCGTCCCTCGCTATCCAGATATATGTGTCTGTGTATATTCATGTGCATACACTGTTGGTCAGAGAAATTTAAACTGTAGGCCGATNGCTATCCAGATATATGTGTCTGTGTATATTCATGTGCATACACTGTTGGTCAGAGAAATTTAAACTGTAGGCCGATATTAAAATCTAAAATGTTGCGGAATAAATAACGTAAAATTAAAGCATTTCAATTAATCAAGGATAACCTTAGGAGCAAATCGATTATTAAAAAAAATTGGAAAATATCAATATTACTACGGCGCAAAACGCAAGATACAACAATGAAATTGGCAGTCTGAAATTGCCAATCTTCTGAGGCAGTTCAGGTCGCCACTAGATTCGGCATGAAATCATACAGAATCCGAATACTGTAGAGATATGTAATTCATATTTTTTTCTTCAAGATCTGAAACAGTTAGTGAAGAGTTTAAGCAATTCGTTTTAGCACAGCTTGCACGATCCATGCACAGTTGCGATAAAACCGGTGATCTCGCAGGCCAAGCTATGTTGAAGTATGTAGGACAATAATCGTGATATGTGAATACGCATTATCCTGCTTAAGAATACGTCCTACAAATGGTACAAAATAGGGACCTATGATAGGCAACATATCTAACAGCGCGACCTTAACAAAGACAATTCTTATCATTGGTTTTTAGGTGAAGGATAATCACTGGAATTTGACTGGGCGGTAAAAGCGCTACACTATACATGCAACCACTCCCAACGTTCGGTGAAACACTGAAGAAGTTCTGCTCGACCGTGTGGTCAAAGGCAGTTANCTATACATGCAACCACTCCCAACGTTCGGTGAAACACTGAAGAAGTTCTGCTCGACCGTGTGGTCAAAGGCAGTTAGCCCAGAATATGTCGTGATTTCAATTATACCTGTATTTTCACTGGCGCATAGTCCTTTGGGATCAAGAACATTACATAGTAAGCGACACAGATGTCAGAATTTTTGATGAATATTCCGTAACGCCGGTTGCTGCGATTCTTGGAGTACGANCTATACATGCAACCACTCCCAACGTTCGGTGAAACACTGAAGAAGTTCTGCTCGACCGTGTGGTCAAAGGCAGTTGGCCCAGAAGATGTCGTGATTTCAATTATGCCTGTATTTTCACTGTCGCATAGTCCTTTGGGATCAAGAACATTCCATAGTAAGCGACACAGATGTCAGAATTTTTGATGAATATTCCGTAACGCCGGTTGCTGCGATTCTTGGAGTACGATGGAACTTCGCGTACGCAGTATGCGGCATTGGTGTACCCGTATACCAGTACAACGCTGTAAAACGCTCACGGAATGGCTCGTAGAACCACCTACTCAGCATCAGGCGATTCCACTATACAAACTCATTCCAATGTCTCCAACCGTTGATATTCTGCCCGCACTTGACGCTTCAGAATACTGAAAAAATTTAATGTGTTCGATGACATCGGCAACTATGCCGTCACTGCGTACTTAAGAGCCATATTTTCTCCACCGTTGCGGCAATTAATGACCAACAATGTTATATATTTCAGAGACGCAAAGAAGAACTAATAATAAATATTTACGTACCTTAAATCCCACCTATGGACATGAGGTAATTCTTTTGACCAGTATTTTAGGGCATTAAATTTCTCTATACGGTAGTGTGCTAAATTAAAATAATATGCTTGCCAGTACCACATGTGAAGGTTCGAGCTCTATCACTCATTTTTGTACAAAGGTGTACGGTGAAATTTTTAAACACAAGTGAGTGTTTATTACGTACTTTGCTGGTTATAGTTTTATACTGAAAGGTATCATTGTAAGAGTAAGAGAGAAAAGATAGACTGTGTGGACGCTGTAATTTTCATCGTGAGAGAGGTGTTCGAAGGTTTTTATGTTTTATATACTAATAACGGCAATACGATACGTTTTAAGGATGTGCTCACTGGTTGCTTTCAGAGAGAAGAACCCTAAAACTTCGATAACAAGTTATACATTATTACGGAAGCCTTTGCGAGTCAGCGCATCTAATTCGAATCCCCGATGATTAATACAGGTGACTACATCATTACCGTCGCAGTCAAGAAATAAAGGTACTGATGCAAAGTGATTAAGAGGCGCGACGAAACTTAACAATGGTTTATGTATTGCACATCGTTAGTTTGGTGAATAAAGATTTTGTACAGCAATTGATACAAAGAAAACCATGTAGGGTCTATTCGATTAAGCGTTCAGTTCCTGAGAATTATGTGTATTTTGTATCTATTTTTATCACGAGTATACAGCTAGCTGATCTCCAGGAGCCACCTAAGAGCACATAGAGAGCATCCACAGTAGAATCATTAACGTGGATCGGGCACAAAGGGGTGAGGGGCCGGAGGTGGAGCCAGCCACCACCATAATTGGATTTCACTTTTTTCCCACAGTATTTACCATTTTATTTCAAAATTTCCCTTATTTCCCTCAAAAAAAATCCCGTTTTCCCTCACAAAAACACCGATTTCCCATTTGAAGAAAAGAGCCGCAGAAAAAAGGCACTCTTTCTTATATTGGAAGGATTTGGGATGCCCACTTCTCAAGGGCAGAGAAGTGACGGTCATATTGGTTTTATAGGCATAGGATATGCCAAATCCATATTGTCCAGGGTCCGGAGTCAGACCTGACCATCAGCCATCTTGGTTCTGTTAGCCATATTGTCCAACATATAAGATGTTGGTGGCCTTGACCTTGACCCATAATTTTGATGCTAATTCATGTCCTTGGATGACCTTTAAAACTAAAATTCTGGAAGAAATTATAAAAATTGTATAAATTCATAAAAGTCAGTGATCATTTTCATTACTGACTACTACCACCAAATTATATCCAGGTGACCTTGACCTTTGACCTTAACATAGAGATATTTTAACTTTAACCCAAAAATTTGTCAAAAAAACCTAAAGTTTCCAAATAATATATAAAAATTAATAAAATATTATTAAAGATTATTTTTTTACAATAAACTTACATTTACGGAGGTTTCTCACAGCACCACGTCTAGCAGACGACTGATCCCCTCAATCAATCCCATTGTAGTAATATTCCCCTCCCTTATACAAACACCTTTCTCCTTCTGTCGAATGCACTCCACATGCCATAAAGGTTTTGTCGTCAGTCATTTCTTTACGTTTTCATACTTACGTGGCACTGATGTGACTCCGACCATCATGTTATATATAGTACATCTTCACCTTGACTTATAATATGTAACCTTGACCCAACGCCCATGACCTTCGATAACCTTTCATTCAAAAAGTAATTATAAGAAATATTTATAATATCCAACAATTTCTAAAAAAAAAAAATTAAGACTTGTTTTTATCAATATTTCCATCAATGTCGCAAACTTTTCATCAATTACCATCAAAATCAGCACCGCAATCAGTACTGCAATCAGCACTGTAATCGCTTCACATGCTCCACAATTCACCCCAAAATCTGCTCCGAAATCTGCTCCACATGCTCAATATGCTCCACAATGCACACCAATCCCTTGCAATCAGCTACACAATCTGCTCCACATGCTCCATATGTTCCACAATGCGACCCAAAGTCCTCTTCACAATCCGCTCCACTATCAGCTCCACATTCTCAACAATTGACCCACCAGCTTCACATGCTTCACAATCGCTTCACCTGCTCCCTCCAAATTCTTCACAAACTTCCTCCGCAATCCACAGCGACCCATGGCAAACCTTCGATAAATCCCAATACTTGGATCAATTCGAATCTGCACTGCAATCCTCCTTCACAATCCCCAGTGACCCATGCTAATCGTTCAATCAATCCCGAGCCGTGGATCAATCACAATCCCTCTCGCTCAATCGCAATATTTCGATCAATCCCAATCCTTCCATCAATACCATTCCTGCAATCGATCCGTCAATTAATGCTTCGGTTTTTCCTCCAGCAATATGTATAGATATTACATTTGTTCGCTAACTGTCTCCAAATTTGTAAATATCAATAGAATTAATATTTTGTATGCAGTCAACTACCTATGCATTTTTATACTTAAGTCATTTTATCATTCTATATGCAGATATTTCCGTCAGCAGTCGAGTGCTCATAGCATCGCTTTAAAGTTGTGAGGGAAAAAAAGGATACGAAAAACAAAAATAATGGAAAACCAATTATTTTATAATAATAATAATAATGTATTATTATTTTGTAATCACAATTTTAGAAGAAAGCAGTTAATCATATCTAGTGATATATATCTGATCCTTCAGTTCACTAGTGATTGAAGATATCTCGTTAATGTGCGTTTGATACCCACGTTTTAAAGTTCAATCAAATATCTGAGTCTACCAACAATTTCAGCCCGTTCTTCGTGCAATAGCTAACCAGAATTCTCTGCGTCTTTTGCCTTCTTCATATCTCTTGTTGCAGTAGCAAATGTGTTGGAGGGGTGTGTCAGTTCATCGAGGAAATACCCGTCGTCGTCATCAGGATTACTACTGTCTTCATGTTCATTTTCATCAATGTCCCCTGCATGGTAATCTTCACCTACTACTTTGTATTCTAGATTTAATAAGCTTTTATTGGTAGCAGGAGTTGTATGCTTATTAGTATTTAGAGCCGACGACCGTTTATTTTGAAGTTCGTCGACTTCACTCGAAAGTCTTGCAAGTGAACATTCCACACAAACCGACTCTACTGCACTCATTCCGTCTTTAGTATTAACTGTCTCATCATAATCGCCTGTCGAATCGGTACCCATAGATGCAGCAAGAGGTATTGCCGGTAACATTTGCTGACTCCTAGTAGACGAATCCTTACAGTCCTCGGTATGTTCTTTTAATATATCGCCTTGAACAAACTGCATGGGACCAATATCGTAATGCTTCATGGCGCGAAAAGGACTCGTCTTACAGGCCGTTCTCTCATACCGACAAGCATTTTGACCACAGGTGGAAAACTCGATCACTGAATCGGCACTGGCAACAACCAGTTAGCCGTGACGCAGGTCACTGCTCCATGATCGCTGAGGTCAAATGCAGGCATTCGTATTCACAATTAATCATTGTGATATTCCGAGAAAGCATTTTATAATCGATGTTTACCTCAGGGTGTCATAACGTCAACTGTAATTTTTTTCTATATGAAAGCTGTTTATTTACAATAAAGAGCCTAGCTTGTATGCACAATAGGACTTCCGCACTAAAACTTAAAAGGAAAAAAAATTTGGGAGCACTCTGAGGGAATCAACACAGTATTTGCCCCAGAAGAAAACACGGAGATAATTATGTATTCATAAAAAAGAAGTATAAAATATTTTTTTTTTTTTGTTTATAAATATGTATAATTATATAACAATGAAAATTAAAGTTATTTTTAATAAACTTTATACATTATTATGTTTATGTAAATAGAGGAATATAAAATAATTTTTAATTTCTGTAATTATATATGCTTACAAGCGTATTTAAATTCCATATTTTTTGTACGTGTCTGCGTGTTTTCTTCTGGGGCGTAATAGTAAGTAGGTTTTCTCAGAGTGCACCCAAATTTTTTACATATAAACCTTTTCGTGGAAGTCCTTTTTTGGACACCAACTAAGCTCTTTACTGTAAAAAGAAATAGCACTTATATAGAAAAAAAAATGACAGTCAATGTTCCGACACCTTGAAGTGAACACAGATTTGGTAACGCTCTCTCGTCATAACACGAAAATGAATTACGAATACGAAGGCCTGCCTTTGATCTCACCTATCATGGAGCCGTGACCTGCACCACTGCTAACTGGTTGTCGCTAGTGCCGATTCTGTGATCGAGTTTTCACTTATGCTCAAAATGCTCGTCGGTCTGAGAGAACAGCCTGTATAGTGATACCTTTTCGTGCGATGAAGTATTACGACATTGGTCCCATGCAGTTTGTGCAAGGCGATGCATTGAAATAACATACCGAGATCTGCAAGGATTGGTACACTGGGAGTCAGTAAGTGTTGCCGGCAATACATATAGCTGCATCGATGGGTACCGATTCAACAGGCGATTATAATGAGACAGTTAATGCTGAAGACGGAATGAGTGCAGTAGAGTCGGTTTGTGTGGAATCTACACTTGCACGACTTTCACTTGAAGTCGACGAACATTCAAATAAACGCTCGTCGGATGTGAATACTGATGAGAATACAACTACTGCTACAAAAAAAAAGTAAAATTAACATGGAATAAAAAAGAGGAGGTGTAGATGACCATGAAAAAAGCATTCATGAAAATATACATGAAGACATTATTAGTGCTGAAGACGATGAAGGCGATTTTATCGATGAACTGACACCCCCTCCAAAACATTTGCTTAAACAAGTGACATGAAGAAGGCAGAAGATGCCGAGAATGCTGGATACCTATTTCCCGAATACCCCAATGAACTTGTCGATAGACTCAGATATTTGATTGACCTTTAAAAACGAAGAGATCTCACGCACATTAACAATATCTCTTTAAATATTAGTAAAGAAATAATCGGCGATATATCGCATGATGTGATAAACAGTTTTTTTCTGAAATTTTATTTGCAAAACAATATTAATACATTTTTATTGCAACATAATTTGTGTTCTACAATATTTGTGTGTCATATTATTTATTCTCTCGCAACTTTGAAGTGGTGCTATGGCCATTAAACAATTCATGGAAAGTTCTACACATATAATGATAATACACACTTTAGTAGAAAAACGGATGAATAGTTAGTTGACTGCATAATTAACTTTAATTCTGTCGACATGTACAAATTTGGAGACAGCAAACGAATGTAATTTCTATACATATGGGTGGTTGACAAACCAAATGACTGATCGAAGGATTGATCGAAGGATAGGGATTGATCAACGGACTGGGATTGAACAAAGAATTGGAATTAATCGAAGGATTAGCATTGGTGGCTGTGGATTGCGGAGGAGGATTACGAAGCGAATTGGGACAGCTCAAATGAATGCGATTGATAGAAGGATTGGCATGTGTCACTGTGGATTGCGGAGGATGAATGTAGAGCATGTGGAGCAATTGGAGCGATTGTGGAGCAGGTGGAGCGATTTGGCATGATTGTTGATCATGTGGAGCAGGAGAGCGATTGTAGGGTATGCTGAACGGATTGCAGAATGGATTGTGGAGCATGTGGATTATTTGGAGTGATTGTGGAGGATATTGAGACNGGGTATGCTGAACGGATTGCAGAATGGATTGTGGAGCATGTGGATTATTTGGAGTGATTGTGGAGGATATTGAGACGGATTGGTGTGGATTGGTGTGAATTGGTGAAAGGATTCATGTTTGGATTGGTGTGAATAGTCGAGTAAATTGGTGTGAGGATTCATGTGGATTGGTGAGGATTGGTGCAGATTAGTGTTTGGNATTGGTGTGAATAGTCGAGTAAATTGGTGTGAGGATTCATGTGGATTGGTGAGGATTGGTGCAGATTAGTGTTTGAATTTATGTGGTTGGTGTGGATTGGTGTGTGGAGACGTGTTGATTAATGTGTAGATTGGAATGAGTAGGCATGTGTACTGGTGTGGGGATTCATTTGAAGATTCACAGGTGGATTGGTATCTGGATTGCTGTGAAAAGTGAGTGGATTTATGTGTGTATTGGTGTGTTGATTAATGTGTGGATTGGTGTGTGGATTGATGTGTGGATTGGTGGGTGGATTGATGTGTGGATAGATGTGTTGATAAATGTGTGGATTGTTGTGTTAATTAATGTGTGGATTGGTGACTGGTTTAATGTAAGGATTGATGTGTGGATTAACGTGTGGATTGGTGTGTGGTTCGGTGTGGAAATATGTGTTGATACGTGAGTGTATTAGAGTGGATTGGTGTGTGTACTGGAGTGGATTGGCGTAGATTGCGGTTTTTCAGTGCTGATTGTAGTTCCAATTGATGGAATGATTGCGATATTGATCAATAGATTGATCAAAAAAGTCCTTAATTGTATTTTAAAAGTTTAATATTTTTATTGGAATTTTTATGTTTTATAGAGAATTTTAGAATTAATTTTGGGTGCATGGTTATTCAAGGTCATGTGCGCAGGCTGAAGGCCACAGATGTGAGGTCTATGTGAAGGTCATCCAGATGTAACAAGATGGTCTGAGTCTTCAGTGACGCCCAGGTATTAAAAAAGTAAACTAATGGCAAACGAGAAAACCAATATGGCGTGTGGAGTGTATTCGACAGAATGACCAAGGGTGAGTGGGAAAAGAAAGGGAATTGCAATACATTGTGATAGATTGGAAGGGGGGTCAGCTGCCTGCTGAACGTTGTGCTGTGGGTGACCTCCAAAAATGTAAGTTTTTAAGAATCATTTAAAAAAGTAATTATATAATTTTTTTCATTATTTTTTTTATAAATTCTTAGGAAACTTTTGAGGTTGTTGACATATTTTTGGGCTTAAGGTCAAAGGACAACGAGTTAAGGTCAACGGTCTCAGGTCACCTAGATCCAAGATGGCGGTATTAGTCAGTAATGTAATATGCTCGTCGAATTTTATGAAATCATTTAATTTTTACCATTTTTATGATGTTATGTTTTTATGGTCATCCAAGGTCAAGGTCATGGGTCAGGGTCAAGATCACCGACATCTTACATGTCGGGCAAAATAGCTGAGAGAACCAAGATGGCTGATGGTCAGGTATGACTACGGACCCTGGACCCTGTGTATCGATATGTCATACTCTATACCTATAAAACCTACATGGCTGCCAGTGCTCTGCCTTCGAGGAGCTATCCTCTCAAATCCTTCCGATGGATCGAAAACTACCTTTCTGCAGCTCGTTTTTACAACTGGAAGGATTGGTGCTTTTGTGAGGGAAAACGGGAAGCTTAAAGTAGGAAAAGGGGAATTTTGAGGGGAAAAAGGGAAATTCCAAGATGGCGGCGTCAAGCCCCGGTTTCCCGTTCCATTGTGCTCAATCCACCATAATAATTCTACTATCCGCACTTGTCTCAACTAGGTAGTAGCAAAAACATCCTTGTCTCCTTCATCAACACAACGAAAGAGTTTATGTACGGAAAAATCTAATGTGCTTTTGAGCAAGGCGGATGTCATTGGTGATATTTGCAAATATTATTTAAAATTCACATTATTTTCAATAAAATTTAGGGTGTCCATAATTTCAAATATTTAAATCTCTTTGAAATACATACAATGCATTAACCAAAACAAGTTTTTATTTGATGATTTAATTTAAAAATGCGTTATATGTTTATATAGGTTTTCTCAGTTATTTGAGCTTTTTTGAAATAAACCTTTGAAATGTGTCACTGCCCTTAGCCGCATATATTTAAACGGGCACACATAGTGGCCAGCACCCACTTAAGTTAACATCCATGGAGGGGAATTAAATCTAAGTATGTCTTAATGTTGAAACATTTGCGGATACTCAGATTATTTGATTTTGTTTCTTAAGAACACACAATGTGCATACAAGTATTAATTATATTTAAATTATGGAGAAAGATAAAATATGAAGTGACTTTAAATCCTGTGATATTCAACAACCATGCCCCCCTTTTTTTTCCACTTCACCAGTTCCCTCTGTAACTCTACCGTCCCAGACACTTAATTTTTAAAAGGCGTGCGTATACAATCAGTTCCAATCCCTCCGTTGCCGGCAAAACGTGCTGTTGTGACGGCACGAGCATAGACAGCAGCCAGCGGGGTAGGGAAGGTTAGATTCCCCAGCCTCAGCCGGAAGACTTCGTATAAGCTATTCACAGTATAATACAAAAAAATTTATTTCCTACCATAAGGCATTAATTGCTAATAAAAATATTTTATTGCAGCCTCAGATTATAATTTTGGAGAGTAGTGAAATTTTTACACTCTGTATATTAGTCACATGGCAATGCCTACATATAAAGTGGCGGAAAGTTAGAAATTGGCAAAAAGGAAAAATTAAACAGACCCTTAAAAAGAGCTCGCTTTACCGTAAATATCCTATACAGAAGCCGGGTCGAGATGCTGGGCTGTCGCTACACGTTCCAGTGTGGCCAAGGCAAGTAGCAACGTAGATCACGTTTGGTAGGCAGATTTTTTCTCACCAATTGGCTCAAATGGCACAACATGTACATGCATGTAAATCTACAACTTTGCATACATGTAAATTTATTTCTGTTCACATAAATGCACCGGTTAAGTTAATATCGCACACAAAAAACTCCTTAAAATATATCCTACAGCAAGCGAACACTGCATAAGTTTCGTCAAAATAAATTATTATTTTTATCAGAGTTGCGGTTGCTGGGTGTCAAAATTACTATCATTCTAAACAATAACAATAGCTTGTGCGCAATGACAACTTATTGCAAATAAATTACTTTCTTTGGATACCTTAAAAAATAATGGATATTAAGAAACAAAGACATTTTTTGTTATGTCGCACAAAAGTATCACGGAGATCACAGAGATCGATATTCCTAAGATTGGTGTAAATGTGGAGAAAATATCTGTGCAACGATAGATAATGGCACAAATAAGTTTCAATATTTAATAAATATATTTGACTCAATTCAAAGTGAAAGAATTATTTAAAAATACTCAAATACTGTGACTTAAATGACTTAAGTGGTTTTCAGCGGGGAATGTTCAACATTAAGGACAGCTTCTGGAGTTTACAAATTATATTGTATTTTACTATAAGGAAGTTGAAATCCTGTTCGAATAACGAGTTTGATAATCCAGACTGATTGCGTTCACATACTGATATCCGAAAATTAACTATATATAATATACTTATAAAACTGATTGTAAAGATAGCTTTTTGGTACCCAAACCCCTAAAATTTAAACATCCAAGAAAGGTATAAACAAATGGAATACTGACTGGCATCATACGTCATATAATAGGTAACTGGATGATTGTGTTCAGGAAGGAGTCGTAGGGTCAATGAATCCTCAACTGAGACTAGTAATTTTACAAATTTTGTAACTATTGCGTTATATCGTGACAGCTGCCAAGATACAGAGTTCGCGGGATCTTCATGGTTACGGGAGTACCTCAGCATTACACAGCATTCCATAATCACATACGATCGTTGTCTTGTTGAATGTCAGCCTGGTGCTATCTCAAGATAGGTAGAACATAAGTACGCAGGTTTTTCTTGACCACTGTGCTATCAGATTCCCTCTTATTACTTCCAGTGGTTAATTTAAGTCACGTCTTAAGAATGAATCTAGGTTTAATGAAAACGTCTCTCTTCACAACATTTATAGAAAGCATACCCTCTGCTCGGCATCAACATAAACGCAAACACAAGTTTTCCTTAGTTAACGAAAATTTAGGTTAAACGATTTAAGGTGCAACCACAGTCGTTGTCAATTAACGCTTCCCTCTCAGGACATTACTCAGAACGCTGCCGTCTGTATTCTGGTGTTGATTTCAGTGTACACATTGGCTGGAAACCCATTTTTTGACTGAGATAAGTCTTGGAGATATGGTACTGTATGACACGCCATGTTGTAGTGTGTTAAGTAACTTTTCCCATAAAAAGCAAACACCTATTTAATTTGCTTGCATGGCGCTTAGTGCACAATACATAAAACTCTCTCTCTTGGTGTATTTGTCTTGGTTGACCAGAACCATCATCCCATTAGTGGATGCCCTCATCCACTGGTTCCAACATCGGGCCACCATGACATCAGAACGGTCCTCTAGCTTGGAAATTGCGTGAACTGAAGCACACCCATGAAGCTGATATTTTCGAACTACGTCAGCTGGTTGCAATACATTCTAATGCTCCTCTGTGTTCAGTGACCACCCATCACTCTCATTGCCGACTCTCTGACGCTCACCACACGCTGTATGACTTAATCGCTATAATCTAGGTGGAACCACTAACTAATAATGCACTCTGATTGCCGTTCTACGTGTACATAGTATTGCCGTTTTGACGATTAACGTACCCAGCACTTGCTCGTCAGCCTATCTACCTACCAAAAAAGGTTTCATTCAGGAACGACCTTACTCTTCGATGGTAATGTAGCAGTGCACTGTCATGTTGGAAAAAGCAATCGTCATCTGGGCAGAGTTGTTGAACAGCTGGCAATAGTTTCCCTGCAATATGGTATGGTTACTTTCACCTGTCATCGTTCCGTCAAGGAAAATTGTCTGTACAAGTCTTCTGGCAGACATGCTGCACAACACTCTTAACCGAGGAAGATTATCTGCTTTATTTCCTACAATGTGGATATTTTCATCATCTTAGTACACACAGATGTGGTGGTTGACAGTTCCGTTCACTTCAAAGTGAAAAAAAATAAAGAAAGTACTAAAGGAATGGATTATGAAAGACGAGTTAAAAGCGATTCAATAACTTAGGCCCACGACCATTTTGCGACGTTACGGTTGTCAAACTAGCCTAATTTAACCCAAAATCACTTCAAAAAATTGACTAATTCATACGAAATTAATTTTTAACTACAAAATTTATAAAATAGGATCAAAAATATTTTTATTGTTTTGTTTTTACTTCTGAATTTCTACACAATTTTGCAAAACGGCAAGGGATTTCAAGGTAACTTCATATGAGAGCCAAGAAGTCCCCAAATAATCAAAGAGGTATCGAGGCTCTGAATCAAGCCCAATGGACCTTGTCAAGTGTTTTGGCACTATCAACCTGAAGCACCATATTTGATAACATTATATACCTCTAACACCGTATTTATTTACATGATATACCCCAACTTCCATGATTATGTACATTAAATAACCAACCGCCATTTCGGATTTCCATGGCCTTGACCTTGACACGCGATGACACTGAGAGTGAAAAAAGGGAAACAGAATATTGCGGGAAAAATCACAAATAACCTAAATAAATTGCATTATTAACCCCAATTATCTTGGATATAGGTGACAAAAAACCTAAAACAACAAAGTCACAAAAATTGTAAAAAAAATTAATGCAGAAAAAATTTTTAAGTCATAAAAAAAATAACAAAATTAATAAAAATCTACATTAAAAAAAATGTATTAATCAAAATAATTTGAAAAACTTTGGGAAATTAAAAAAAAGTTTAATTATTCTTTAAAGACTTAGATGTAGGAGATACTGAGGACGTCATATTGATCGCTCGAGACTGGTTGTTGGTCACATNACGAGAAAACCAATATGGCGTGTGGAGTGTATTCGACAGAATGACCAAGGGTGAGTGGGAAAAGAAAGGGAATTGTAATACATTGTGATTGATTGGAAGGGGGGTCAGCTGCCTGCTGAACGTTGTGCTGTGGGTGACCTCCAAAAATGTAAGTTTTTAAAAATCATTTAAAAAAGTAATTTTATAATTTTTTTCATTATTTTTTTTATAAATTCTTAGGAAACTTTTGAGGTTGTTGACATATTTTTGGGCTTAAGGTCAAAGGACAACGAGTTAAGTTCAACGGTCTCAGGTCACCTAGATCCAAGATGGCGGTAGTAGTCAGTAATGTAATATGCTCGTCGAATTTTATGAAATCATTTAATTTTTACCATTTTTATGATGTTAGGTTTTTATGGTCATCCAAGGTCAAGGTCATGGGTCAGGGTCAAGATCACCGACATCTAACATGTCTGGCAAAATAGCTGAGAGAACCAAGATGGCTGATGGTCAGGTATGACTACGGACCCTGGACCCTGTGTATCGATATGTCATACTCTATACCTATAAAACCTACATGGCTGCCAGTGCTCTGCCTTCGAGGAGCTATCCTCTCAAATCCTTCCGATGGATCGAAAACTACCTTTCTGCAGCTCGTTTTTACAACTGGAGGGATCGGTGCTTTTGTGAGGGAAAACGGGAAGCTTAAAGTAGGAAAAGGGGAATTTTGAGGGGAAAAAGGGAAATTCCAAGATGGCGGCGTCAGGCCCCGGTTTTCCGTTCCATTGTGCTCAATCCACCATAATAATTCTACTATCCGCACTTGTCTCAACGAGGTAGTAGCAAAAACATCCTTGTCTCCTTCATCAACACAACGAAAGAGTTTATGTACGGAAAAATCTAATGTGCTNGGTAGTAGCAAAAACATCCTTGTCTCCTTCATCAACACAACGAAAGAGTTTATGTACGGAAAAATCTAATGTGCTCTTGAGCAAGGCGGATGTCATTGGTGATATTTGCAAATATTATTTAAAATTCACATCATTTTCAATAAAATTTAGGGTGTCCATAATTTCAAATATTTAAATCTCTTTGAAATACATAGAATGCATTAACCAAAACAAGTTTTTATTTGATGATTTAATTTAAAAATGCGTTATATTTTTATATAGGTTTTCTCAGTTATTTGAACTTTTTTGAAATAAACCTTTGAAATGTGTCACTGCCCTTAGCCGCATATATTTAAACGGGCACACAGAGTGGCCAGCACCCACTTAAGTTAACATCCATGGAGGGGAATTAAATCTAAGTATGTCTTAATGTTGGAACATTTGCGGATACTCAGATAATTTGATTTTGTTTCTTAAGAACACACAATGTGCATACAAGTATTAATTATATTTAAATTATGGAGAAAGATAAAATATGAAGTGACTTTAAATCCTGTGATATTCAACAACCATGCCCCCCTTTTTTTTCCACTTCACCAGTTCCCTCTGTAACTCTACCGTCCCAGACACTTAATTTTTAAAAGGCGTGCGTATACAATCAGTTCCAATCCCTCCGTTGCCGGCAAAACGTGCTGTTGTGACGGCACGAGCATAGACAGCAGCCAGCGGGGTAGGGAAGGTTAGATTCCCCAGCCTCAGCCGGAAGACTTCGTATAAGCTATTCACAGTATAATACAAAAAAATGTATGTCCTACCATAAGGCATTAATCGCTATTTAAAATATTTTATTGCAGCCTCAGATGTTAATTTTTGAGAGTAGTGAAATTTATACACTTTGTATATTAGTCACATGGCAATGCCTACATATAAAGTGGCGGAAAGTTAGAAAATGGCAAAAAGGAAAAATTAAACAGACCCTTAAAAAGAGCTCGCTTTACCGTAAATATCCTATACAGAAGCCGGGTCGAGATGCAGGGCTGTCGCTACACCTTCCAGTGTGGCCAAGGCAAGTAGCAACGTAGATCACGTTTGGTAGGCAGATTTTTTCTCACCATCTGGCTCAATTGGCACAACATGTACATGTATGTAAATCTACAACTTTGCATACATGTAAATTTATTTCTGTTCACATAAATGCACCGGTTAAGTTAATATCACACGCAAAAAACTCCTTAAAATATATCCTACAGCAAGCGAACACTGCATAAGTTTCGTCAAAATAAATTATTATTTTTATCAGAGTTGCGGTTGCTGGGTGTCAAAATTACTATCATTCTAAACAATTACAATAGCTTGTGCGCAATGACAACTTATTGCAAATAAATTACATTCTTTGGATACCTTAAAAAATAATGGATATTAAGAAACAAAGACATTTTTTGTTATGTCGCACAAAAGTATCACGGAGATCACAGAGATCGATATTCCTAAGATTGGTGTAAATTGTGGAGAAAATTTATGTGCAACAATAGATAATGGCACAAATAAGTTTCAATATTTAGTAAATATATTTGATCCAATTCAAAGTGAAAGAATTATTTAAAAATACTCAAATACTGTGAATTTAATGACTTAAGTGGTTTTCAGCGGGGAATGTTCAACATTAAGGACATCTTCTGGAGTTTACAAATTATATTGTATTTTACTATAAGGAAGTTGAAATCCTGTTCGAATAACGAGTTTGATAATCCAGACTGATTGCGTTCACATACTGATATCCGAATATTAACTATATATAATATACTTATAAAACTGATTGTAAAGATAGCTTTTTGGTACCCACACCCCTAAAATTTAAACATCCAAGAAAGGTATAAACAAATGGAATACTGACTGGGATCATACGTCATATAATAGGTAACTGGAGGATTGTGTTCAGGAAGGAGTCGTAGGGTCAATGAATCCTCAACTGAGACTAGTAATTTTACAAATTTTGTAACTATTGCGTTATATCGTGACAGCTGCCAAGATACAGAGTTCGCGGGATCTTCATGGTTACGGGAGTACCTCAGCATTACACAGCATTCCATAATCACATACGATCGTTGTCTTGTTGAATGTCAGCCTGGTGCTATCTCAAGATAGGTAGAACATAAGTACGCAGGTTTTTCTTGACCACTGTGCTATCAGATTCCCTCTTATTACTTCCAGTGGTTAATTTAAGTCACGTCTTAAGAATGAATCTAGGTTTAATGAAAACGTCTCTCTTCCCAACATTTATAGAAAGCATACCCTCTGCTCGGCATCAACATAAACGCAAACACAAGTTTTCCTTAGTTAAAGAAAATTTAGGTTAAACGATTTAAGGTGCAACCACAGTCGTTGTCAATTAACGCTTCCCTCTCAGGACATTACTCAGAATGCTGCCGTCTGTATTCTGGTGTTGATTTCAGTGTACACATTGGCTGGAAACCCATTGTTTGACTGAGATAAGTCTTGGAGATATGGTACTGTATGACACGCCATGTTGTAGTGTGTTAAGTAACTGTTCCCATAAAAAGCAAACACCTATTTCATTTGCTTGCATGGCGCTTAGTGCACAATACATAAAACTCTCTCTCTTGGTGTATTTGTCTTGGTTGACCAGAACCATCATCCCATTAGTGGATGCCCTCATCCACTGGTTCCAACATCGGGCCACCATGACATCAGAACGGTCCTCTAGCTTGGAAATTGCGTGAACTGAAGCACACCCATGAAGCTGATATTTTCGAACTACGTCAGCTGGTTGCAATACATTCTAATGCTCCTCTGTGTTCAGTGACCACCCATCACTCTCATTGCCGACTCTCTGACGCTCACCACACGCTGTATGACTTAATCGCTATAATCTAGGTGGAACCACTAACTAATAATGCACTCTGATTGCCGTTCTACGTGTGCATAGTATTGCCGTTTTGACGATTAACGTACCCAGCACTTGCTCGTCAGCCTATCTACCTACCAAAAAAGGTTTCATTCAGGAACGACCGTACTCTTCGATGGTAATGTAGCAGTGCACTGTCATGTTGGAAAAAGCAATCGTCATCTGGGTAGAGTTGTTGAACAGCTGGCAATAGTTTCCCTGCAATATGGCATGGTTACTTTCACCTGTCATCGTTCCGTCAAGGAAAATTGTCTGTACAAGTCTTCTGGCAGACATGCTGCACAACACTCTTAACCGAGGAAGATTATCTGCTCTATTTCCTACAATGTGGATATTTTCATCATCTTAGTACATACAGATGTGGTGGTTGACAGTTCCGTTCACTTCAAAGTGAAAAAAAATAAAGAAAGTACTAAAGGAATGGATTATGAAAGACGAGTTAAAAGCGATTCAATAACTTAGGCCCACGACCATTTTGCGACGTTACGGTTGTCAAACTAGCCTAATTTAACCCAAAATCACTTCAAAAAATTGACTAATTCATACGAAATTAATTTTTAACTACAAAATTTATAAAAGAGGATCAAAAATATTTTTATTGTTTTGTTTTTACTTCTGAATTTCTACACAATTTTGCAAAACGGCAAGGGATTTCAAGGTAACTTCATATGAGAGCCAAGAAGTCCCCAAATAATCAAAGAGGTATCGAGGCTCTGAATCAAGCCCAATGGACCTTGTCAAGTGTTTTGGCACTATCAACCTGAAGCACCATATTTGATAACATTATATACCTCTAACACCGTATTTATTTACATGATATATCCCAACTTCCATGATTATGTACATTAAATAACCAACCGCCATTTCGGATTTCCATGGCCTTGACCTTGACACGCGATGACACTGAGAGTGAAAAAAGGGAAACAGAATATTGCGGGAAAAATCACAAATAACCTAAATAAATTGCATTATTAACCCCAATTATCTTGGATATAGGTGACAAAAAACCCTAAAACAACAAAGTCACAAAAATTGTAAAAAAAATTAATGCAGAAAAAATTTTTAAGTCATAAAAAAAATAAGAAAATTAATAAAAATCTACATTAAAAAAAATGTATTAATCAAAATATTTTGAAAAACGTTGGGAAATTAAAAAAAAGTTTATTTATTCTTTAAAGACTTAGATGTAGGAGATACTGAGGACGTCATATTGATCGCTCGAGACTGGTTGTTGGTCACATTACATATCGATCTCTGCAGATATATAATGTGGCCAAATTCTCACTATGCCACAGTTCGTATGATATGAGGGCGACATATTGTCTTCTTTTCCCTGAACCTTATAGAATTCAGTCTGATAATTTATTTTATTTTGACTCTTCCATCACAGTTGATATGACATTTTTGGCAGTGCTCATAATTGTATAAATATATTTCGAAAAAAATATAATGTTTTTCTTATGTTCTTACGCCAATTGAATCTATATCAATTGCCTATGAATGGCACATGACGCATGGGAAGTTGAAAATGTTTTAAAGAAATATACCTGGTGAAAACACTTTAGGAAAGGATAATACATTGCAAGTACCATTTTCAGTAAGGCACCTATAGTCAAATGAAATTATAAAAATTATTGGCTACGAAAATATACATGGCTAGGTGGACACGAAATATTATATTCTTCTGACATGCAGTGTTAGCAAGTGTTAGCACATAGCTACTATATGTGACCACATTACAAACTTTGTCACAAGGTTGAGTACTCAAAGTGTCCGTTAAAAATGTGGCCCACCATTGTTCACACAGGTTTTGCATTAATTCTGGACGTTGTGGGGCACATTTTCATAGGCATTAAGTGTGGTATTGAGAGAGTCAATTGTATCTCGTAGATAAGTTAAATGAAATATTTGCTCACTTCCCTACACTTTAACCAAACGCCCATTAGCAACATTTCGGCACTTCTAGAAGTATTACGTTTATATATATATATATACATTTTTTTAATAACAGTGTTTAATTCACCTGTAATCTTTTAATGGCTTCCCCTCACATAGGTAACAAAATTAAAGAGATGTAATTATGACATATTTTTATGTTTATGTCCAAAGAAGACGAAGCAAACTGTAACACTGCCCTTTTATTGCAATAAATTATGACGCACCTACATAAAATGGTGGACTTAACTTCAATTTACCACGCCAGAGAACCCGCTAAGCATCGTGCTGCAGCCCTGAAAAACTACGATATATAGCGCCCAGCTTTTGTCTATTGTGAATAATACACTATACACCCGCTACGCAACGTGAATACCAGTTTAAAGACTGGCTTAACTCCCCTTGCAAGACACAAGACGTTCTGCTCGAATATGAAATGGAAATGACCCACTCGTCACTGAACACTTGATGTTCCTGCCAGCATGTTTATGGTATAACAAACGTGGTTGATACGTAAGTCAAATATATAATAGGCAGTGTATCCTGCTTATTAAAATCATTGTGCATTTGTCGTTGAATTTGTTCTTGAAAGTCCACGTTCCAAGACCTGTTCGCACTTCCTTACTACTAAATTAATACTTATGTATAATTTTCACCAACAAAGGAAAAATAGCCATTGGAAAGAGGCAACAATAATATAAAATTTCTAGTTAGGTGGATGTAGCTTACTGCAACAATCAGTACATGTCATTCGGTTTTTGAATGCGCAATGATTTACGAGAAAAATACAAATTGCCCAAATCAGATATTTTATTTCCTTTCGCATGCACATGGCAATCACTACATTCATATAATTGGCAATGTACTGAAAAGGCATTATAAGGCTGCCGCTTTCCATGAGTTATTTTGCATGTCTGTGGCCTACAAACAAGAGAACGCTAAAGACTGCCCGTACACGCGTACTATATGTCTTATCGCCTTTATGCGCAAGGCTCTGGCTCGCCTCTGAGACTTGTAATGGTGTCCCTATCATTAAGTGATTATGTGTTCAATCTAAACAATCTCCTGTGTTACTTTAAATATTTTTTATGGGAAATATCCTTTATCGCATCTAAAATTGATTTCCGAAATAAAGAAAAACATTTTTGGAAGTGTATTTTTAAAAACATTTTACGTGAACGATTCATTTTTTAACTACTCTCAGTTAGCACTTAGCCGTTAGTTATTCGAGAATATAACAAATTTACTGAAAAGCATGTGTTGCTTTCACAAGAGATAAATAAAATATTTATGTGGTTTGTTAAGAAAATGAAATAAAAGTGAATAAAATTTTTTCAAGATTCTTGAAATATACTTACTAAGTAACTTCTTAAGTTTATAGCGATGATTGCATTGCCACGCTCAACATTATTTTAACTTCAATTTTCGCCAACGGAATGCACGTCAGTACATATAAAAGTGAAAAATTGCAAGATGCAAACATGTATTTAATGCACCTAGGAGATTCTCACAAAAAAAAATTTATGATAATGGCATTTAGTTGTTTAAAGTCTTTACGATAACCAGATATTAAGATATCCAGATTCCTGACTTTGATATTACACTCGATAATAACTTATATCATAAAAGTTGCTTGTCGACACCCACACAATTTATAATTGCTACCTTAAACGAGCGCAAAATGAGAGTCAATTAAAGTTGCTGTTTATCCTCGCCGGTAATACGATAGTGCGATAACGATAGGAATCCTGTATCATCGATGTTGGCAGTAATGAAATTGGCGCCTCTCTTGTTCCGAACTTCAAAACTCATTATAATCCTCCACCTCAAGGCCGTATCAGGATCCCTGATGTGCATGCAGTCGCAATATAAGTGCTTATATCCCCTTCCATCTTATGTTTTAAGTTTTTCTTGTTGCAAAAATATAATACATATTTAGTCGTCTAACGTGAGATGTAACAATTCCGAATGGCACATCTCTGTGGTCTGCTGGGGAGAATGAGCTTAAAATAAGTAATGTGTAATTTATTAAAAAAAATTTAAAGTTAAATGAATGAATTATTTTATTTTAATGCAGTTACGTGATAAACGAAGCTAATTCAAAGCGTTTCACTACAAAAGGTTTCTTTCAGCTCACATAAAAACATAATGCAACCCAGTTTGTACACTAAAGGCTTAAAGGAGTGTAATCAGTTAGTTAAATAGAAATTAATGAAAATCGGGAAAAATCTACTTACTAACTGTCGAAAAATCTGAATATGCTGGAGGCCACGAATTGGATATGTATTGGTGTTTATAGACTGAAGCTGGAAATCATCATAAAATATTAAAATCCTGTTGACTAAATTTGTGCTTATTTGCCGCTTATTACATACGGACAGCTTTTGACTGAGTAAACTCATTTAGAGTAATTTTGACTATGTCAAATTTATAGTGAAGTGACACTTTTCAAGATATACTTTTGCCTTCCTGTTCTATCAAATAAAGAATAAAATATTTTCTACATAACACAGCGGCGACGTAAATAAGAGCTAGCAATTCTGTAATTTGCTGAAATATCTGAGTGATCATTATATTTTATGATTATTTCCCTTATCAGCAAAAAATTAAGGGTTTATTTTATAACTGGGTGTTGTCTGTTTCATAAATTATTTCTTCACTGAAATGTATCAAGTAATATTTCTGGCACTTCTGCCATTGTCACTGAGCCGGATGAAAGAAAACATAATACGGAAAGAAAATGTATCATTAAATTATAAAATTCAAATTCCTATTCAGATTAATTTCTCAAAAGGGTTTGATATAAAAATAAATACCTGTTTTTATTTGTGGGAAACGGGAATGTTGTTATTAAGTGTTATATTCTTTCATGACATGTCTGTCAGATANATACCTGTTTTTATTTGTGGGAAACGGGAATGTTGTTATTAAGTGTTATATTCTTTCATGACATGTCTGTCAGATAGCTAGTATAGCAAACTGCTTCACGCTTGTAACTAGCATGGAATGTGTCAGCAGCTTGTAGTTTTTTCCGAATAACTATATAGACAGTATTTGGAACTGGTAAACTCAAGCATTTATTTAAGGAAACATTAGGGATTTCTCTAATAGTGGTCTCACCAAGAACATATTCACAGTTTTTATTTTATGGTTAGTATATATTACTGCTGTATGTTTCGAGACATGAAAGGTAAATCAGTAGTATGCTATCTTTGAGGCCTTTCGTTTGATGCCAGAGCTTAGCGGCCCAAACCATTGATGGAGCAGCCNATACCTGTTTTTATTTGTGGGAAACGGGAATGTTGTTATTAAGTGTTATATTCTTTCATGACATGTCTGTCAGATCGCTAGTATAGCAAACTGCTTCACGCTTGTAACTAGCATGGAATGTGTCAGCAGCTTGTAGTTTTTTCCGAATAACTATATAGACAGTATTTGGAACTGGTAAACTCAAGCATTTATTTAAGGAAACATTAGGGATTTCTGTAATAGTGGTCTCACTAAGAACATATTCACAGTTTTTATTTTATGGTTAGTATATATTACTGCTGTATGTTTCGAGACATGAAAGGTCAATCAGTAGTATGCTATCTTTGAGGCCTTTCGTTTGATGCCAGAGCTTAGCGGCCCAAACCATTGATGGAGCAGCCNAATCAGTAGTATGCTATCTTTGAGGCCTTTCGTTTGATGCCAGAGCTTAGCGGCCCAAACCATTGATGGAGCAGCCATACATGTAAAGCTCTGAACGCAGTAGCTGTGAAGTCCCCATCCTGGTGTCCTGGTCTCTTTCATTTTCATTCACTTGAAGCCCTCGACACCATCTTCTTACCTCTCATCAATGTCAGCAAGAAATAATTTTAAATTTCAAAAGTATCATATACTCAGTATAATATAGTTACTATAGCAAATAAAGTCGCATAAATGGATTGTACTGTTCTTGTGACATACACAGCACAATTAATTTCCGGGAGATTGCAATCGGAAAACTGCATGAGCAGGAGCCAGATGCCGCGCGCGAGGTTGGGATTTTCGCCTCGCACCCCCTTGGATGGGAGGGTGGCGCATGCGTGGAAGGGAGACGCTCGCTACCCTTAACCTTAGCAACGCGTTGCGCGCTTTGGCAGTCGCCGTTGCGGCGTGACGGGCTACGTGCGGCAAGGATCCAGCATCGCGTCGCACACAGGTGAGTAGTGCCTCTATAGTAATCTTATTGCTCACTAGCTTCATTTGCACTTCGGTCGTTGTAGACTGTTTTTAGTGGATACATTACAAATATTGTACTTCAGCAAAGTTTCGATATATTTTCGATCACTTAGTATATATGTTACGGGGATTTTTCATACGGAAATCTTTTACTGTGCAACCAAAAATACTTAAATTTTACAAAAATTTAATTATGCAGTTATAACCGGAATCAACGTAAGAAAACCACGCAAATTTTTTTAAAAATAAATATATGTGATGCTTATGAAATCAAACCACTGTTCATTTGGAATTTCCTGGAGATTCTTGACGAACAACCAAATAGACTCACTGCAATGACGTGGTATACGCAATTCAATAGGGATTAAAATGTCTTTTGACATCAATCGAAGTAAAATAAATATCTTATTATTACCTACTGATCAACGAACTAGGGAATTTAATTTCCATTTATTCCTATTTTTGCAAAATTGATAGCACTTAATAAGAAGATCATTTATTACTAATATATTCGAAAAAAAAGTCACTTTGTCTTTATAAATGTATCGTGGATAATAATATTTATTTCTGAGACTGTCCATCAGTTTGTGGCGATCACAGATATTTACTGCTCTACCTGCCACTCTCTCACTGGGTCATTAAATAAAGAAGTAGCTCTTTAACATAAAGCATGAAGATAATACTAACCAGTTAAAAGCTTGTGCCGTATAGATTACAGATTTTACTAAGAAGTAACTGTCTAATGAAGTTCAAATATTACTTGCGAATTGTCATTTATATCATCGCTTTGTGGTGGAATTCAGGTGTAACTAGATAAAATCTTAGTGTACGCGGAAATTCATGCTAAGTGGGAAGTGCTGGAGCGATAGATGTTGTTGTGTGAATGACATGGGTTTGGGTTTTCTCTAACTTTGCCGTAATCACTCCCCCCATCCTTCTAACACTTTCATAAACACATTCACTCGCACACATAAGTACAAGTTTTGCTTCAATGCCCCATTCCTACACCACCGAAAGACCAAAGTTAAATGAGAGAACTGTCNACACATAAGTACAAGTTTTGCTTCAATGCCCCATTCCTACACCACCGAAAGACCAAAGTTAAATGAGAGAACTGTTCAATATGTGTTACGAAAACACATTACTTTTAGTTGTAAGCCTTGCTCTGTTTCGACATAATTTTGCAACTATCTCTTTTTATTACCTAGGCTGAACCGCGCAGCAAACAATCATGTGCTTGTCTCTGTTGATGTCAATAAGATACTTAAGTAGTGTGCTACGCATCTGGTGTTGCTCTCCTACATACATAATGTTACTTACAGTTATAAAAATTAAATTTTTTTCGCTGTTAATTAAGGAATTCTAATACAATAACTATAGAAATATACTGTTCTATCTGTAAATAAGAATATTTCAAATACTGAAATATATGAATAATTTAGGCAACGAAACTAGAAAATATAGTGCCCATTTTCAAGACTTCAGTTTAGTGGCTTCTACATGGCGAGCAAACATATATGCAGTATGTTTGCAATAAAGGTTAAAAAAAACTATTTAATGTGTACGAAATTGATTTTCACATGGAATAAAAAAGCCAATATTATTAGGTCGGAACACAACTATCACTATATAACGCTCATTGAAAACACCCTTTTCTACATCTTTCCGTGTTGTCTTTAATAACTCCCCGAAAAAATGCGAAAATGTTCTTTACTCTTACTGTTTTATCCCATTTTTTAATTTCTAATTCAATGTCAATGCATCCATNAAAAATGCGAAAATGTTCTTTACTCTTACTGTTTTATCCCATTTTTTAATTTCTAATTCAATGTCAATGCATCCATAGCACCTCAATATGACTTTAAAATTTATATTCGTGTATCTACGTTAAACCGTTTTCTCACTAATCTCAAACAAACCTGCATTTTAATAATTACGTGACAAAAATCTAAGCTATATTTTCATAGCGAGGTGACAAATATGTATTTGTTTCTCTAATGTGGATGTATTGTAAACTTAAGCATAAAAACACTTAAACAATATAAACTGATTAAGTATCTATCTTCACCCAGAAAATGAGATTCCATACTTTCGCGTTGGGATCTTCCTGTTCAACTGCTGAGCGTGTCTTGTCGTACAACAGTATGTTCAAATGGCAATAGCGTGGTCGTGGTTTTGATTCAGACACCGGACATGGTTTTTCCTCCACATTCCTAAGCTTCACAGTTCCTTTAAGGGCACCTTCTTAATTCTTTATAGATTAAATTATCTCATTCAGATCATCTGCCCAGTGTACGTGATCTGCAGAAGTGGTGGCACTTCTGCCCAAGTACTCGTTAACTCTACAACCGCTGTATATACAGCCATAATAAACGGTAAATGTGAAGCAAACTCGTTGCAAATACAGAGAACACACTAAAATTTCTCCCTGCAACAACTGAAAATTAGAGTGTGGCAGAACTTTTGAAGCTTTGTCCATTACTAATGCTTGACGTGGATAGAAGTTGAATTTGCTAGTCGAGTGTGGACTAGAAGTTGGTTGCAGAAGAACTGTAGTCACTGAGCAGCGAATGGCGGCTAGACATGTGTTTTGTCAGTGGAACAACAGCGCCCATAGCTCCGAGCATACGGCACAGCTCACAGCGACATTCATGCAACTGTACGCTGGAGACTCTATTTTCGCATTTTAATATCTGCAAATTAGTCACGTTTTAACAGAAACTTCATTTCTCTGTTACAAAATGAATATTAATGATTTGTCGTCTACTGAAAATTTTTGAGGATTGAACTTTATTACGAAAATAGGCAATTTGTGACAACTGTAAGTAACACAGTTGTTAGAATATACAATTATTTCACTAGATACATTTCGAACCAACAATTATCAGTATCACTGTTTAGTTTTAACAATAGTACAGTAAATAAACAAGTTTAGGAACACATATGAAAAGTTTTCTGTACCCGGATATTATAAGACGGGATAAAGAAAGCCATGGTTTTTCTATCTAAAGAAAATTTGGATTTCAATAATTAAGCATTTTCACGCAATACCAGTTCGAAACATTAAACATTGCTATATATGTTTTTAAGAAAAAGCGTATTGATATATTATTTTAGGTTTTGCGGGTTATAGTCTTGTTTTTTAAATACCTCACCTGTAAACGCTTGTTTGATAACTGTTATTGGCCATTTCGTCCCCAAAAACTATAAATTATGACAATTACTTCTGCTCCTGTTACGCCATCAGTTGAATAGTCTGAGCACTTAGAAAATAACGGCTTAATCACTAAATAGTGTAAAGCAAAGTCGCTTATCCGCGTCTGTCTGTATATTGCTTAGTAATTTTAAACTACTTGATGGATTTTCATGTGGTTTTCAACATCGTTTAGAAATTTCTTGAGGAAGGTTTTGGTGTATAATTAATTTACATTTAATGTAACGATAGTAGAGAAATGTCGAACCATTTGTAATCAAATTAATGTAATACAGACTGGTACACTTAAGAGCCAAAAAAACTGGTAAATGCGTGCGTATGCAAATAACAGAGGTATGGAACCAATGGTAGTAACGCGATGCGGTCAGCAGCTCTATCGGTTACTGCTGCTACAGGGGCAGGTTATCAAGATTTAAGTGAGTTTTAACATGGTGTTATAGTTGGCGAACGAGAGATGGGACATAGCATCTCCGAGGTAGCGATAACATTTGGATGTTCGCGTACGACCATTTCACGAGTGTACCGTGAATATCGGGAATCCGGTAAAACATCACATCTTCGACATCGCTGTGGCCGGAAAAAGATCGTGAAAGAACGGGACAAACGACAACTGACGAGAATCATTAAACGTTACAGACGTGCAACTCTTTCTCAAATTTCCGCAGATTGGACTTGTGTACTGCCCTGCAGGATTAATGGTGTGAAGTGCCTCCTGCATACCTTCAGACATTAGTCGAGTCCATGCCACGTCGTCTTGCGGCACTTCTGCGTGCTCGGTTTGCCCTACACTATATTAGGCAGCTGTACCAATTTTTTGGCTCTTNTTTGCCCTACACTATATTAGGCAGCTGTACCAATTTTTTGGCTCTTCAGTATAGTTCTCAAAACGGTCTACAAAAAAGTCTGCGAAAGCATATGTTTATCTTTTAAGGATGAACCACAGTAATCACTTTTGTCTTTCAAAGTATCGCTGTAAAACTGTGTTGTTACCGCGCAAAGTCAGGCCAGTACCATGGTATAATATATAATAGCCCATGACTGAATCGATTTTAATGTTCTACAATAGTGTTGTTAACGAATAAAGAAAGAATCTCCGTGTTTTAGTACAGCATATGTGTTTGTTAAAATTTTCTGTTATTTTGACTGACGCATACAACCATTAGGCCAGTGATAGTGATAGATTATAAATTTTCCCGTATACAAAATGGGTAGAATAATAAAAGCAGAGATTTTTATTTTACAAGTTGACCTGAAGTTAAGGAGTGGGTTCAATATTGCACGGCTACGCACACAAATTCTTAACATTTTGGGACGTAAAACTTGAAGCTATACCGCGACTGTGGAAGACAGTGTGGCTTATAGCGTCTTGGTTAAAGCCTCCAGGCACAGACTATAATGTGCTTGGAGGTTGAGGGTATTGTAATAATGAAGCCTTTTACTGTTTCATTTGTTAAGGACGAATATATTGTCTTGAGGTTACACAAGTACTACATACATCAGCCCTTCCGAGGTGTGGTACCTAATTTGACTACTCGTATTCACTGGGCGACTTCGTGGTTGAGTGGGGCTTCTCTGGGCGACGATTTTTATACTTAACTCAGCGGTGAGTGTTGGTAGGCTGTCATCTGGGAATGAGCTCCGGCGAAGTGGTAGGCCTTGGAAGAAGGTCCGCTGCCGTCTCCCGGGACTGCGGTTCGGACTCGTGCTCACGTCTTCTCGCGATTCCTTCACGCAACTCTTCCCTCGGCGCGGTGATAATCAACTGTCCCCCCACCACTCTCGAAACGGGGTTTTTATGCTTGCCAGCCTTCAGTCTTAATTGTCGGCACGTGGCGCCTTGTGGGGGGGGGGAGAGGTGAGGGGGGTGGAGTGGTAGAACGCAGAACAATGCCTTTCAAAACACGTGTCCTGGTTCCTGAAGGTTGGGCGGGCCGGTAGGTGGGGGAGGGGGGTAGTACCTCGCCCCTAGTTTACTCTCGTCAGCTACTTTTTCGGGGCTTTTCCACCTTGTCCTGTGGTTAGCTAAGAGGGGGGTGTTCTCGGCACCAATCCAGCTCGTCAGCTATTCCTTCCGTGGTGCGTATATTTTGAGTTTAGGCGAAATACACATGATAATTTGCTGATATCTCGAGAAATCCCTGCGCTCCACAGATCTCTCGGCAGGCTAGAGACGTACGGACGAGAAGGGGGGTGGAGGTAGGGAGGCCTACACAGTAGTACGCGCAGCAAGACACGTGGCTGCGACCCACCACCTGCCTCGTGCCACATGTCGCCTGTTTATGCTCGGAGGGGTGGGGGACAGGGGTTGTGGGCCAGCGTCGCTCTAAAATTCCTAAACCATCACACGACAAACTTACAGTGATCTCAAAGCCCCTTGTTAACGACAGCATGCATTTGAATGTGGCCTGATTACTGACTCGGCTTCTTTGTCTCAAAATAGTACCCTCTAACACCATTGGTGTTAACCTAACTGATTTGGAAAATATTAACAATATATTAACCAACTATTTCATAAGTGTTAATCCGTATGACGCAATTTGGCACAATGAGTTATCGTTAGTGAGATTCCAGCGACGTCTTGAGTGGAGCGGCCTGTACTGGAGGAATAATATTATGATCGTCGTAAACTTCAAATATGCTTCTTCCTGCTTCAATTCCTTCATTAATGTGATGTTGCATTCTTTTTTTGCAATCTCGTCAGATGCACGCCGCTCCTTAAACAATTTTGCGTGCAAAAACAATAATTACCTTTATAGTTACACATAAATGGTTGAAGTAATTTATTTTTACTAATTTGGGACGCGCCAGGCAATCTAGCGATTACGGCACTACAAATCAATGAACGGAAAATGGTGAAATAACAATCTGAAAATATTATAATTCAGTGGACATCAGAAATATCGTAGATAAATGTGTTACATAACAACAATTGAGTTAATGAAGGGGAATATTTAATGCTGACTTTCGACCGGAGTCTCGAGATTTACGCATAACTTAGAATAACCAGAAGTACCTCAATTATATACGTCAATGTAATACGCAGGAAGTTGTGCTTACTGATTTTTAGTACCACGTAATTCATTAAGTGATTTCTTCCACTAACCAAAAAGTCACTGTACTCTTGCGTACTGTACCACCACAAATTGAATTTTTAATATTGTAATTTAATGGTTGCGAACTAATTTTCTGAAGCCCTGCTAAAGTTCTACTTCCATGATATTCCCCCGTCTCTTGCAAACCAAGACTAGGAAATTACACCAAATGGAAAACGCACCTTCTTCATGCGCACATAGTGTAATAATATTTTGCATAAGTACAATTTCTTACTAGGCATTACCAATGCCCCTATTTTCTCATTATATTAAATCATATTAATTATAAATAATATATTTGAATTTATAGATAAAATTAAAATAATTTCAATTTAACAAAGTAAAATAAACTTTTAAGACACTTTATGTTAAAACGTGTATAAAACGTTCGTGATACATTAAGTATTAGGAAACTACCAAACACGTCATACGTTGGATGAATTATTAAAAGTTTCATTAAAAAAAGTACGAAGATCCCACGAATAGGCTATAATTTATTTGGAACAAGGTGGACGAAACTCTGCCACCATTACACTGATGTGTNACGAAGATCCCACGAATAGGCTATAATTTATTTGGAACAAGGTGGACGAAACTCTGCCACCATTACACTGATGTGTTTGCTATCAAAATTTAAGTGAGAGTCAGTCATAGAGATACTTGACCACTGAAGTGGTGAAAGAAATTCTCACGGCAAATTTACAGATCATCGAGTCGTCCTATTCTATGAGGCAACCAAAAGAGTTTATGCCTTTTTTTATATATTATGAGATGAAGTGATGACTGATAGCGAAATATGTGCGTGGCATGCAGGAAAAGCCGTAAGGGTGGGAGGGATAACATCGACCTTGAGCAATACAGGCCCGTTGTGCATTAACAGCAGTCATAGCTCGAGCAGTGGCGAAGAGAACTGGAGGTGTCGAAGATCGTTAGAGGGCTTTGTGATGTATAAATTTAAGGTGGACTTGTCCACAGCAGCATTAAGTCACCAAATACCTCAAGCTTTTGAGGATAATGCTGTGAATGAACGCTCCGCCACATATTGGTACTATAAGTAGTTCAGGTCGGAAGATATGTTCCTTCGTGACGAACCACGAATTAGGTGGTCACATGTCTTGAATTACATGGCTTATAATGCAGCGAAATATAAAGAGAGATGCTTAACATAAGGTTAGCTTGCCGAATGCTTCCAGATGTTTGATGCAGTAGACTTCGCCTNAAATATAAAGAGAGATGCTTAACATAAGGTTAGCTTGCCGAATGCTTCCAGATGTTTGATGCAGTAGACTTCGCCTGCACCGTATAAGGAAGGCATTTGTTCCAGATGTGCTAGTGTAAACTCCGCACACTTCCGGAAACCAACAAGCAACGAGGTACCGCCTGTTTCTCGTTGCTTTCTCGGCATCGCAGTGCACTCGTATTCCATCGAGTGCTCACTAGTGACGGAAAGTTGGTTCTATATGGCACTCTCAAGCGCTCAAGGCGTTGGTCATGACCACAGAACCCGGTGCTGCCAACGGTCAACACAATCACTGCGGAACGGTACTCGCAGCATTTGGAACGTGTGCAACAGGCACTGAAGCAGAAGGAGCCAGCATTGGTTAATCGCAAGATCTACTGCTCTGTAACGACAATGCCAGGCCGCATATGGCGCTGGTGGCCAGGGATACTATACAGAGACTTCTCTGGGAAACACTGTGTCATCCACCGTACTCCTTNCGCATATGGCGCTGGTGGCCAGGGATACTATACAGAGACTTCTCTGGGAAACACTGTGTCATCCACCGTACTCCTTAGACGTCGCTCCAAACTTTTCCACTACCTGGACAACCACGTTAGTGAAAATTCCTTCGAAAATGAAGCAGACTTGCGNGACGTCGCTCCAAACTTTTCCACTACCTGGACAACCACGTTAGTGAAAATTCCTTCGAAAATGAAGCAGACTTGCGGTAGGTACTAGCAGATTTCTTTGTGTTCAATGCCCCGATATTTACTGCCAAGGAATTGTGCAGCAGGGGGCACGTTGCCAAAAGTTGCTGGATGCCGATGGGGAATAATTTGAGGACAAACTGTATGTAACATCTGCTGTATATGCCTACCTTTTTGTTTCAGACGATCTGAAACGACGAATTCTTTGGTTATCTTGTATTTATATTCGGCCTAATGAAGNGCCTACCTTTTTGTTTCAGACGATCTGAAACGACGAATTCTTTGGTTATCTTGTATTTATATTCGGCCTAATGAAAAGTTAGCTGTATTTCCACAGAAACGATCTATCCATACCTGACGCCGTATTATCAGGCATGCAGGATCTCCGAAAATTGTTGACGTTAAAATTCTGCTATCCCAAAAATCTCAGTANGACGCCGTATTATCAGGCATGCAGGATCTCCGAAAATTGTTGACGTTAAAATTCTGCTATCCCAAAAATCTCAGTAGCTTACAAAATTAATACGGTAAGAGGCTCAAAGTATATATTTTTTTGTTTTCGTAACATGTTAACAAAAATATTTATTTAAATTTGTTGTGGGATTCGCCGTTATTTCAATTTTAACCTTAAAAAAAATGGAAAAAATTAAAGTAATAAGTTACACCCTTACCACAGGAGAAAGAAGTTTCGTATATCAATCAAATTGAAATATGCCACTCATGTAATGTCAATATATACTTTAACTGAAAACCAACTTTGTGTTAATACAAATTTTCTAAATTTTTATAAATCAATATTAGAAGTTTAGNATATACTTTAACTGAAAACCAACTTTGTGTTAATACAAATTTTCTAAATTTTTATAAATCAATATTAGAAGTTTACATTTTCATATTAACGCTTAAAAAATGACATCAATATTATATTCAAAATTATCTGATATTTTACCGAATTGTCTTAGATACCATGTACGAAAACCACACAAAATCATCAAAATTTTGAAACAAAATTTAAGTCTTGAACAGCCGTAGGGGAAGGCTGCTATTAATGGGCCACTTAAACAAAACACTTCATAACGTCGTTAAATTTAATAAACTTTCAAGTTTGTATAGCTAAATGTGAACACTGCCTATTGATAGACACTTATAAAAATTACAAGCCAAAAGGATTTAAAGTCGAATAAATATTTTAAAAAATGTGTTAAGTACGATCGGCTGAATGAAGGAAACCAGTCTCCATCATTGGTCCAGGCAGTTGCAATGAAAGAACTGCTGTATTAAAACACACAATACACGTTTTAATAATTGTCAATATATTCTATCGTAAAAATTAATAGTTATATCTGGGACCTATTTTAATTAATTGCACCCCGTTAAAAGCCACTGTTACCTCTAAAATAATTATAAAAAGGGATTAACAAAATATTTAAAAATTAATCATTAATATTTTCATCATTAGCACACGAAGTCCTTAAGTTAGTGTAAACTGCGGAGAAATATATATAACATACTATAAAAAAACAAAAACACATTGTCATCAAAGGCCATACTCAAGTAGTTAGATTACATTTAATATTTAGACACAGTATAGCTAATTAGGCACCCAAATTTAAACGGCTGTAGTAAAGGAGATATTATTTTACAAATAAGTCACAGTTTTGACAGAAGAATAATACTTCGCCCCCTTCTTAACACCAGCACACGTTTCATCCACCCACTCGTTGCAAGATAACCACTGAATCATATCTTCCTTAATGTCATGGAAACAGATGACACAAAACCATGACTATTTCTTAGAATGTGACTTTGCTGACACACGTGAAGGAATAGAGAGTTTTATTCTTGCTGACTTCCCTGAAGTAGGAGTTGGGACACCTCTTTTCTTGGTTGTCTGTTTTTGTTGGGCATTTTTTCCTTGGTTTCAGTATCTTCCAGTGTCTGCTTATAATGACTGCTTGTAATTACAATCGGTTACTTTCCTTTTTTATTCGAACCTCGTCCTCGAAAATTTTCTCCTGGGAACAGAGAGGTTGTACCGAAGGAAGCATGCACTTGTGATGCTAGTGTTTTAACAAATGAAGATGATTATTGATCATCGGTACTGGAAGAGGGCACAGCTTCTTTAGCTGAAACATCTTTGACAAAAGTGTAATGAATGTGCCTACTGACTTATATGACTGTGTCTGGTGATTCCATAACGGTGATGTCATCTGTTTCAAATTTCATTGCTGCTACAAAATGTCAATCCTGAAACACGTCCCTATTGACTGGCCAAATTACTGTTCACGCAAATCCATTCACTGCAGTCCCTACTGTCGCAGCTTGCCCATTTGCTTTGCCAAATAATCGAGCTATATGATACTAAGTGAAAACATCAGGTTTGCCTTCACTGCGCTTTTGGCGAAAAAACGCTTCGGTTTTATTTATATAATAACTTCTTAATGGTTTAAAAAAGACACATCCAGTGTCTGAAGGCTGTGTGTTGCGTGTACTGGAAGTTACAGCATTATTATTCCGTTTTATTGAGCAATCTCAAATGCACGGAGGTTTTTAGTGAGGGTAGAATTACCGTCTAGAAAGAGCAAACCATCCTTTGTCGGGTGGACAGTATCGATGAAATGTTGCAACCAAATCACCAAAATATCTTAGTTTATGTATTCACTTTATGGTTTGTACGCAAATATTGTTCTTGAAGGAGCTCTTTCTTCCAGCCCATTAGCAGTGCGGGGACGCTTATTTATTATTAATGGCGGGACACATTGGCATGCAGTACTTGTGCAGCAAAGTGCAGTGGCAGTGGATCCCCTTTATACACTGGCTTTTACCTTTTCCAGCTAGCACTGTCCTCGGTTTCTTTTGCAATATAGAAAAACTAGTCTCATCAACGTTTAACACTCGCGCTTCATCCAGCTGGTTTTCGTAAACGGTTCTCTGTAGCACATCATAAAAACGCTGCTTATTTTCTTTATTAAAACTTATCGTTCAAGCAAAAGAAGTTGGCTCTGGCTGTCGCAAACTGAGTTCGGGATGTCTCTTCATGAACGCATAATAACTTTTTTTCCCTGCAGTTTTCTTGTTTGTTAAACCTATGTGGAATTCCGTTTCCCAAACAAATTTGTAACGCCAAAATACGCAGATCTGTAGATGTTATGCTAAACACGGATTCTTCTAGTTTTAGCACACGTGATACTTGTTCGTGTTCTACTTCCGCAGGTAGATCAGCTGTACTGCTTATAATGTTTTTCTCTTCGACAGCAAAACTATTCTCACCCGCATAATGTATCTGCAATGTTCCCCGTGGTATATTGTACGTTCTGGCAGCCTCACTGACGCTCATATCACTATTCCGCGCTGCAAATAACGCGTGACCCATATCATTCTCCTCCCACTGACTGTATTTCACCCCTGCAGCTATCTACAAAAGAAAACGTATTCGTGGTTTTTGTAAATATATGCCTACCAACGCTTCATTAACTTGAGCAATAAATCAGCAATTGCAATTATGTCTTATCCAGACTTTGCAACAGTGAGTACACGGAGAATCCTTCATTGGGCAAGTGGCTGAATGATGGCGTCTCGGTATGGCTCATTGACGGCAACTCACACTGTATTGATTAAAACGACCCTTTCTCTATTTGCAAAACGTACATTTTAAACGNTGGCTCATTGACGGCAACTCACACTGTATTGATTAAAACGACCCTTTCTCTATTTGCAAAACGTACATTTTAAACTTCAATACGGTAAACTAGCGGGTACCCTTCATGCTTTCAGTGAATATAAGATAACAATGAAGCACAAAACATGTCACTTATAATCTTGTTTCAGTAACACTAATACATTTTAAGTAATATGTGTAAATATTAATTTCGCTTACAAGAGCCATATATATATGTCACGTGACATATTATATAACCCGAGTATTATATATTTTCTGCTAGGTTTCTGACACACCCTCTANTGGCTCATTGACGGCAACTCACACTGTATTGATTAAAACGACCCTTTCTCTATTTGCAAAACGTACATTTTAAACGTCAATACGGTAAACTAGCGGGTACCCTTCATGCTTTCAGTGAATATAAGATAACAATGAAGCACAAAACATGTCACTTATAATCTTGTTTCAGTAACACTAATACATTTTAAGTAATATGTGTAAATATTAATTTCGCTTACAAGAGCCATATATATATATGTCACGTGACATATTATATAACCCGAGTATTATATATTTTCTGCTAGGTTTCTGACACACCCTCTAAGCGATACACTGCACCATGCATTATTTTATAACATAACAAAAGACTTATCGTAAACTAGCAAAAGTTTCTTCATTTGTAACATTTGTATCCACGAACTTCTGCAGCTTTATACAACAGTCAGCCTTGAACGTTCTCCATCTTTCCCTTTCTACATTTGGTGTACACATGTCTCTTCCTCGTATCCTGCAGTTCTGTACACATGGTGCAATGCGGATTCCAAAATTATTAGTCATTTTTATTACGTGTTCTATAAGTAATACTATTATGAAGTATATTGGTTTTGCAGTCGAGAGGATGTAAGAAATTTCTTTTAAATTAAGTTTCTGGTGCAAAAATATATATCAGCAACTACGAGAGATCATTCATGCTCAATTACTAAAAGTTAAATATTTTAACAAAATATGCTTAAAAATTGTTTTAATTTTAAAAATATTATGTATGTTTGCCTCTAAACCTCTATCCTCTCATCTAATACACAATCAAGCGTTTCGTGTAAATTTAATTTGCCTTAAAATCATTTTCCTTTAACGTTTTTGCCCAAAAGTCATTTATTATAATGAAGTGTGCGCTTTTGTATTTTTCTTCAAGAGTTAATAGTTAATTAAATTTTTCTAACAGACTTTTACCCTAAAGCCTGTGTACAAAATTCTATATATTTTTATTGTCAATTGGGATATTTGCCTTATAGGAGTTTTCCCTTGATTACTTAACTGGTTTTTCATTTGTTGGGATGTCGTTTGCTCTAACGGCATTTCCTCTAAACGCTATAATTTAATTTCCTAGTAGCATTACCAATTATCATTTGCCGTAAACTATCTTCCCTTGCTCGGCAACTGCTCCAATTTGTATTTCTGATATTTGGGTATAATTTTGGCTGTAAATTTAGTAAGTAGATCCAGTTATAAAATACTGAAACAGTTAGCGAAGCGCTTTGAGGATATATTAATAAATGTTAACATATTATACAGAATCACACGATTAACGTATCTGTTTTTTCCACCACGGATTGCTCCGGGAAATTTACTAAATTTCAGACTTCATAACAGACGGTGCATTGATCATGTATGGTAAATGATTAATTAGGATTTCCCGTCCAACATTATGTCTAACCAAGTATCATGATTTTTTCTCAGTGAAATTGAATAATATTTATAATGCGATGAAATTATATAAAAATTAAAGACATCAACATATAAATGGAACGTTTTACTGAAATGTGTGGCTTTAAAGCAGAAATGAATGGAATAAAAATTATTTCAAATCATCACTTAATATAATTTACATCAGCGATGGAAACACATAATGGTCGCATTTACCATTTTTCTACATGATTTTATACATATAGGCGTTTAGTGTACTAAATAACAATAAAATTAGCAAGTAAACTTCGAAATTCTTTCTTGTTTCAAAATCTGTGTACAGATTTACAAAAAATTAAATGGCATATTGTTTCGACAAAAACATAATTGAAGGAATTATAAAAGGAAATTGGATACCTGCCATATATAACATTGGCAGACGAATTATTAATGGGAAAGGCTCATTTGTTTCGCTAATGTACTGAAGGAAACACGCCATGCTGTGAAGGTCAGTTAACTAATTTAGGAACCAAATTTAGAGCTTGAAATTTTTTTATTTTAGCAATGTGTTAAGAAACAGGAACCAATGACACTATTTAAAAAAATGCTTTAATAACCTGTCATGAACTAACAGATGGTCCTAGCTGACATGATTTTAATTTTAATTTTCTAAACAATCCTGTTCCTCATCCGACCAGCCAGTCTTCTGGTTTCTTGACTCTCCACATATTTCCACACCCCAACTTGAGTAGGGTAGCCTGATATGGGACATCAATTGTAATACGCCGTATCACACCCCAACCTCCTCTCTCCTGGTCACCTTACAGTCCCTCAACCGATCATATACTGACCAAAATGAACAGCTATCCAAAAATGGGTTTTTGAATAATTTTCTAAAAATTCCAATTAGTTCGTATAGCAGCATACTACGAGCAAATGCATACTGATCGTGAGTCAAGAGGGTCGTGAGTAAGTGAAATAAACTTCAATTATGCTTTCAATATAAGATGGGTTTGGCATAAGATGACATATCAACTTGCTGGGATTCTTGAGAGCTTTCAAAATTGCTCTGAATTTGGTAGCCGTATTTCTTACACATTTATCTGCATTTTTGGTCGCCATTTAGAACTGGAGATAAGGTGATCAAACACATACCATAATGAACATTCTCAACAAGCATTTGTAAATTGGAGAAAAGAGCCCCTGAACATAGTGTGTAGACAAAAAATACAACTATAAAAAAGGTGCATATATAAAAATTAAAATATACGTAATGTTTAGAATAAGACAGTGAAATAACAAAATCTTATATGTAAATGATGTGTACCGCAGCACTAATTTCATTTCAAATAGATCAAGAGTTTGTGGAAAATATACCGATACATGTACGAGAACAGTATTATTCAACTTGCGTTAATTCAGGAAACAAACCGAAATCACTCGAATGATGTTTTAGATTTGACGTAAAGGCAATTGTCCTTTTTTTACTTCTAAAAATGTAATAGTTTTGAGATATTCAGTGATTGAGTTTGAGTCGTTACGATGGGGCGTGTCAAGTAGATTTTTTGCAAGACAGAGAAGTGGCTTGCAGTAGAAAATAAAATGTTTCAATGGCAACTTGAGAAATCATTTTCAACCATTTACTGCTTTTAGGTTATGTAGGCAACACAAAAAGCACCGAAACCAGCAAGTAAGAAATCTGCGACTTTCTATTTCACTAACTGCATTGCATACTCACTAGACATGCATACTATATAATATTGACACTATACCGCCACTGTGGAAGACAGAGTGGCTTATAGTGTCGTTGTCAATGCCCCCAGGCACCGACTATATGATGCCTGAAGGTTAAGGGGTTTGCAATAATTTATTCGGTTGCTGTTTCATTTTTAAGGCCAAATATATTGTATGGAGTTTACACAAGAACTACATAAATCAGCCCTTCCGAGGTGTGGTACCTAATTTGACTACTCGTATTCACTGGGCGACTTCGTGGTTGAGTGGGGCTTCTCTGGGCGACGATTTTTATACTTAACTCAGCAGTGAGTGTTGGTAGGCTGTCATCTGGGAATGAGCTCCGGCGAAGTGGTAGGCCTTGGAAGAAGGCCCGCAGGTGCTGCCGTCTCCCTGGACTGTGGTTTGGTCTCGTGCTCACGTCTTCACGCAATTCCTTGACGCAACTCTTCCCTCGGCGTGGTGATAATCAACTGTCCACCCAACTACTCACGAAAAGGGCTTTCTATGCTCGCCAGTGTCCATCCTTAATTGTCGGCACATGTCGCTTTCTGGGGAGGGGGGATGAGGGGGTGAGGTTGTAGAATGGAGAACAATGCCTTTTAAAACACGTGTCCTGGTTTCTGAAGGTTTGCAGGGGGTGACAGGGGAAGGTAGACCTTGCCCCTTGTTTACTCTCGTCAGCTACTTCTTCGGTGCGTTTACACATTGTCCTGTGGTTAGCCAAGGTGGTGGGGGGGTGTTCTCATCACCAATATCCAGGTCGTCACCTATTCCTTCCGTGGTGCGTATATTTTGAGTTTAGGCAAAATACACATGATTATTTGGTGATATCGCGTGAAACCTCTGCGCTCCACAGATCTCACGGGCAGGCGAGAAGCCTAGGGGGGTGAAGGGTGGTGGCAGGGNAGGGGGTGGCAGGGAGGCCTACGCCTCAGCGACACGTGAACTGCGGCCCGCCACCTGCCTAGTGGCACGTGTCAACTGGGAAACACTCGCAAAGTGTGTCAGCGATGCTCCTATTCCCAAAAGATGTCACACGTCAAATTCCCCCCTTTCTCTTCAAAGGTGACCCATCTTTGCCCGATTTAGGCATAATTTTGCTTCTGAAAGGTAACCTACTCTGTGCTCTTGGCTCGTGCTACGTGTTTTGGTCAGGGAGCTTCCTCCCTCCTGAACTGCGGCAGCTGTTACTTCCCTTCGGTCTACGTCTCTCCCTTCCTTCGCGGTCATCATATCTGACCGCCTGGCTGCCGGCGCGCGCGCCCTATTTCTAAAAAGGTCCTAACACTCCGGGTCGGCGGGTTACAATACACAAGGCGTTTATACTCCCTAAAACTGCGGTTCTATTCAGTGGTTCTATTCCTACCGTCGACTGTAGGCTACTGTACATTTCTGACTCCATGCTATCTATTTGACTCGCTAAATACCTAGGGCAATACAATTCTGAACTATTTTAAACACCTCTAGTACAACACCTAGGACACAGTACATTACACATCAACTTTCTTACATGGTTACTCACCACTTTACATGTTACAAATGACAGGGTTACACATCATTACTTTGAAAATTACCTCCTACCTTATCTGTTCTTCTGTGCTTCTGTTTCATGGTAAAGCGGAAAACTTTCTTGAGTTATGGAAACAACCAGTTGGCTGAAGGTCTGTATCTGATGCACTGCTGGCAAAGCTTTACGTTTTGGTCAAAGGAATTAATTTTACGTTACGTACGACAACACATTTCGCCAAAGAATAAACACTCTTAAATCTAGGCTGGTAACTCTGTTCAAGGGTTCACACTACTGGCTGGCACTCGGCCGGTTTTTACAAAACCGACACACACTTAATATATCCTAATTTACACATGATATTGTGTTACTGTTACGATGGCATCACAGGCCGTGAAAAAAAGAAAAAGACCCTCTTATCTTACTATTTATGCCACCTCCCTCTTACGCAGGCGGTGTTGAAAAACAACTGTATTTTAGATACTGGAAAAATACACACCCTATTCTTATCTTAAGTTAGTATACTCAGATACAGGCATCTGGCATTTCTTTTCACCTAGGACGTCCTGCATTTATTTCTCACCACACCGATGTGGCTTCTCACACATTGTAAGGTTACACAGATAAATAATTAAAACACTTCGTCGCACTTTTAGTTCCATGGTTAGGTAGTGCTTGCCCGTTACCTTCCTCTCACAGCAGGTGACATGAGTAAAACAGGCTTCCCTCATGTCACACAGAGTCTGTTATTGTTGTAGTCGGCTTTGTTCGAGAGGTCTGTACTTGCGGCGCTCCCTGTAGAATCCTGGCTCCTCCCGACCTCTGCAGATGCGCCAAGGTTTAACACGCCTGGCTTCAATCCCCGTAGGACTAGGGGGCGGGTTGCCCCGCACTGGATCCCTGACAGCGTGCGGGGAAAAAGTTTGCATTGCCATCCTCTCGTCCAGCAGCTTTGAAGCGGCCACTCCGGAACTCGTACCTTGCTCGGCTGCTGGCATCCGGTACTTCCTCGCCTGTAGGGTTTGGTCTCGGGTTTGTTGCTCGGCTGGTGCAGATTCGTCTTGGGGTCGCGCGGTTTTCNGGACTAGGGGGCGGGTTGCCCCGCACTGGATCCCTGACAGCGTGCGGGGAAAAAGTTTGCATTGCCATCCTCTCGTCCAGCAGCTTTGAAGCGGCCACTCCGGAACTCGTACCTTGCTCGGCTGCTGGCATCCGGTACTTCCTCGCCTGTAGGGTTTGGTCTCGGGTTTGTTGCTCGGCTGGTGCAGATTCGTCTTGGGGTCGCGCGGTTTTCCCTGTTACTTCACTCGCACTTTCTTTCTCTTCCTTGTTTATTTCCGCGTTTCTCCCGTTCGACTGTTCACTTTCGCTTGCCCTTCCGCTTCTGCCCACTTCTCCTTCGTCCGTACACTCTCCTCCCCTGGCCTGTTCGCTTCCGCTCTCTTGTTCTTCACGCGTATCTTCTCCCTCACTAGCCGGTCGGCTTTCTCTTGTTGCATCTGGCGACTGCGTATTTTCCGGCCGATAAGTGTCTGTGGTTTCCAGCTCGTTTATCGGCAGGTGTTTGGGCCCCTGCGCCCTTGAGACACTGCGATAGCGTGGAGGGGCATTGGCCGGCTTATCATTTTGATCCCCTATCCCCTCGAACTGGCACATCATTCGGTGACCTAGTGACACACTGCGGGATTCTCCTGGGCTGTCATTTGTAATTCCTGTGGGACTATCAGGGTAGGGTACGGGTATAGGGCGTATCTGGTTCCGTGGCACCTTATGCAAATTTCCCCTCTCGTCCTCTGCACAATATACATTCCCCTGCCTCTCGACTATTATATACGGCCCTCGCCAATTAGGCACAAATCCCGCACATAGTTTCTCACTAGCTCGGCTTAAAGGATGTTTGCGTATTAATATGTGACTACCCGTGGGCAAGTGATGTCTGGTGGTCGCTTGTTTGGGGTATTTCCGCCGGATATACTGTTGTTGGTTTCTCTGGGCTCCTCCAGTTCTCCATACAGCCTCTGTTCGTATTTCTTCAGGGGCGGGAATTTCTGTAGGTTCTGTTTCCCACTGCCATTCTACAGGTCTGCGGAGATTGTACCCCAGTATTAGATGGCTGGGAGAAGTTCCAATTGTGTCATTGGGCCGACGTCGCAGTGTATACAGGATCTCAGGTAGCTGTGTGTCCCATTGAGTATGATTCGTCCCCATTCTAATTCTCAAATTCTTCTTTAATTCTTGATTCCGGCGTTCGGCAGGGTTGGCCTGTGGGTGGTAAGCTGGAGTCGTCCAGTTTTCCGCCCCCCATGTCTCAAAGGATTTCCTCCATTTAACCCCCGTAAACTGGGTTCCATTGTCGGTTAACACAAATTTCGGGTACTTCCATCGTGGAAATACTTCTCGCTCCATTTGCCGGATTATTGTGTTGGCTTCCTGGTTAGGTAACGGGAACGCCTCTGTCCACCTGGAGAAGAGATCGGTCACGACTAGGAGGTGTCTCTTTCCTCGGTGTGTGTGTGTGGGTAGGGGCCCATGATATCGACGGCGATGTGTGTCCATGGAGTTTTCGGCCGACATGGTGTGTATCGTATCTTTGGTGTAGGGTAGGCCTTGTTTTCATAACATTTCTGACACCTGGCGACGTATGCCCTCACATATCGACTAATTCCTTGTCATATATATCTGTTGGTCAGGGCCCTTAAGGTCTCGTGAAAACCCGGATGTCCTGTGTGGGGGTGGTCATGGTGGTGTTCACAGATACTGTCTCGTAGCTCGTGGGGACCCAGATTTCCCATTGATCTGCTTGTGGGTGCGGTCTGGCCCAGATTATGCCATCTATTCCCTGTACTGTTCTGGATACCTCCTCATTAACTCCTGTAATTTGGGGGTCGGCCTGCTGTTGGTATAGTTACATATTTTTGTTTTCGTGGACCTTGACTAACTGTAGTTCCACGTCATCCGGCCGTGGGAGTTTTGGAGGAGAGGGGGGCAGGATTCGCTCCCAGTCGTCGGTTTCTGTCTCTTTGTTGGGACTCTGTGGTCGACGGGATTAGGCATCGGGAAGCTCGTTGTTCGAGTCTGGACAATGCTCGATGGTGAAGGAGAATTCTGTTAATAATAAGGCCCACATACCCAATTTGGCTTTCTCGTCACTCTTGGTTTTCCGCCATGTAAGGGCCTTATTATCCGTCCTGAGAATGAATGGTCGGTCCTCAAGAAAATAGCGGTATTTGCAGACTGCCCAAATAACCGCCAAGCACTCCTGCTCATTGCTGTGGTAGCGGCGTTGTGTCCCATTTAGCATGGTACCAGCATACACGATAATTCGTCGCTGGTTCTGGAACTGCTCCTGGGATATGACAGCACACATTCAGCTCCACTTGTGTCGGTCTGTAAAATAAGGGGTAACTCTGGCATAGGCCGGTATAGCATGGTTATGTCGCCAAATCACGCCTTTAATATTCGGAATGCTTCTTCGTGTCTGTCTGTCCTCTTCCAGCGAGTTGTTTTGAATAGGAGTTCATTGAAAGGAGCCATAATAGGAGTGACATATGCTATAAACACTCTGAGCCAATTACATAACCCCAGAAAGTGTTTCAACAGTCTCCTGTTAGTTGGTACTCTAGCCTCCTCAACCTCTCTCACTTTCTCGGGCTTTGGATAATTCCCGTCGGGGGTAATTATGTGCCCTAAGTATTCTACTCGGGTCTTCCCGAAGTGTCAATTCTCCAGTCTGCACGTGAGTCCATGGAGTTCATAGCGCTCCAGAAATTTTTGCAAGTGCACCTGATGTTCTTCCCATGTGCGCGAATATACAATGATACTGTCTAGGTATGCTAGGCAAAATTGGACGCTATAGCCCCTCAAAACTACTGCTGCCATCAGTCTTTGGAAAGTAGCGGGTGCATTCTACAACCCGAAAGGCATTACCCTAAACTGCAGGGTTTCACCTTCTGGGGTTGTAAACGCCGAACATTTCCTGGATCCTGGGTGTACCGGGATTTGCCAGTATCCACTGCGCATGTCTAGAGTGGAGAAAATACGTGCGTCCCTATGTCGAAGGGGCCATCTGTGGTGTCTTTTTACTAAGAGGCTGCTAGGTGGCTTCTCACTGTGGGACAGTCTCGGTGCAATTGTCTTTCGGGGCAATACCAACACTTAGGTGGCAAGTATTGTCCTTCTGCTCTTCTAGCGGGTCTGTTATTCTCTGCTGTACGTGCTGCGTGTACGGGAGGCAGCAGGGTCGGAACGTTTGTTTTCTCCTGTTCTTCTTAATCTAGTTCCGCTTCTATCGCTCTCTNCAATTCTCCAGTCTGCACGTGAGTCCATGGAGTTCATAGCGCTCCAGAAATTTTTGCAAGTGCACCTGATGTTCTTCCCATGTGCGCGAATATACAATGATACTGTCTAGGTATGCTAGGCAAAATTGGACGCTATAGCCCCTCAAAACTACTGCTGCCATCAGTCTTTGGAAAGTAGCGGGTGCATTCTACAACCCGAAAGGCATTACCCTAAACTGCAGGGTTTCACCTTCTGGGGTTGTAAACGCCGAACATTTCCTGGATCCTGGGTGTACCGGGATTTGCCAGTATCCACTGCGCATGTCTAGAGTGGAGAAAATACGTGCGTCCCTATGTCGAAGGGGCCATCTGTGGTGTCTTTTTACTAAGAGGCTGCTAGGTGGCTTCTCACTGTGGGACAGTCTCGGTGCAATTGTCTTTCGGGGCAATACCAACACTTAGGTGGCAAGTATTGTCCNTCACTGTGGGACAGTCTCGGTGCAATTGTCTTTCGGGGCAATACCAACACTTAGGTGGCAAGTATTGTCCTTCTGTTCTTCTAGCGGGTCTGTTATTCTCTGCTGTACGTGCTGCATGTACGGGAGGCAGCAGGGTCGGAACGTTTGTTTTCTCCTGTTCTTCTTAATCTAGTTCCGCTTCTATCGCTCTCTGCTCCAGCTCCTCTATCCCTGTCACCAGAGGGTGACACAGGGTCGTTCTTATCGCTGGTAACTTTAACTTGGTAATGATATGCACTCCCTCTACCATGGTGCTTTCTGGAGCGATACGAGAATACATTTGCGCTTTTTGTGTAATAAAAATCTTTGATTCTTCCTATCTTTGTTGCTTGTGTATGTAGAAGTCTGTTCGTAAGGCGGTAAGAACTTCCTCTCCTGCGAACTTATTGCTCAGGCGGGTCGCGAACTGCTCCCAGCTATTCACAAACTCGCCATATTTGTTCCACCAGGTAAGGGCCGCACCTTTTAACTGCTCTCGTGCCTTTAGCACCCACTGTTTATTAGGAATCCCGCCGGCCTTGAATTTGTGTTCACAATTATTTATAAAATATACCAGGTCTTCATGAGGCCTGCCTGAAATTTCGGGCAGCACTATTTCTTTGGGTATTCTACGTGTCTGTTCTACATGGCTAGTGGGGGTTCGGTCCGGGGGTAAAAAGTGTTCCCTTTCTTCTCGGTTTTGGCGCTTCCTTTGCTCCCGGCATTTCCAGCAGCTGTTTTGGGTGCCTTCCGTAGGTCGGAATGTCTGTGGCCAACCGATACACTTATTACAATAGTGCTGTGAACAGAGGCTGCACCGGACCCTGTATAGTCCTGTCCCGCTAAAAAATGGAGCACTGTATGGCATTAGTTGGGGAATTATGTCTTCGCTTTCCCCATGCCTTGTCCTTAGGTTCTCTAGTAGGGTTTCTTCGGCTCTCGCCTCCCTTTCCTCCAGTGTCTTACTGATACACATATTCTCCATACTTTTTGCCCGCCGCCTATAGGAATCCCTATGTTGCCGGCCTAGTACTCTTGCCTCCTCTAGTACGAATTGGTCGGGTGCCAAAGGGTTTGATGAGACCCCCTTAAGTGTTTCGTTCATCCTGACTAGCTCTGTAATTCTGGTACAGGTGAGACCCCTTTTCTCGGGTATATGGGTATAGTCGGGTTCTAGATACTTTCTTTACAGATGTATCAACGCCCCACCGTTGGGAAGCCAAATAAACTTGATGCTATACCGCCACTGTGGAAGACAGAGTGGCTTATAGTGTCGTTGTTAATGCCCCCAGGCACCGACAATATGATGTCTGAAGGTTAAGGGGTTTGCAATAATTCAGTCGGATGCTGTTTAGTTTTTAAGGACGAATATATTGTNATATGATGTCTGAAGGTTAAGGGGTTTGCAATAATTCAGTCGGATGCTGTTTAGTTTTTAAGGACGAATATATTGTCTGGAGTTTACAAAAGAACGACATACATCAGCACTTCAAAGGTCTGGTACCTAATTTGACTACTCGTATTCATTGGGCGACTTCGTGGTTGAGTGGGGCTTCTCTGGGCAACGATTTTGAAACTTAACTCAGCGGTGAGTGTTGGTATGCTGTCATCTGGGAATGAGCTCTGGCGAAGTGGTAGGCCTTGGAAGAAGGCCCGCAGGAGCTGCCATCTCCCTGGACTGTGTTTCGGTCTCATGCTCACGTCTTCTCGCGATTCCTTGACGCAACTCTTCCCTCGGCGCTGTGATAATATACTGTCTACCCTACTACTCACGAAAAGGGCTTTCTATGCTCGCCAGTGTCCATCCTTAATTGTTGGCACGTGTTGCCTTGTGGGATTGGAGGGGTAGTGGTGAGGGGGTGAGGTGGTAGAATGCAGAACAATGCCTTTTAAAACACTTGTCCTGGTTTCTGAAGGTTTGGC
>NQII01004494.1:156283-188725 GCA_002778355.1 Clitarchus hookeri
CGTGGTGCGTATATTTTGAGTTTAGGCGAAATACACATGGTTATTTGGTGATATCGCGTGAAACCTCTGCGCTCCACAAATCTCCCGGGCAGGTGAGAGGCCTAGGGTGGAGAAGGGGGGTGGCAGGGAGTCCTGCCACCTGCCTAGTGGCACGTGTCAACTGGGATACACGCGCAAAGTGTGTCATATGCGATGCTCATATTCCCAAAAGACGTCACACATCAATATGAAACTAGTCGCAAGATGTATTGCACCAATACCATATACTTAACCCTTGTAAATCGTCCAGTAAAATGACCATTCAACTGAAATGACCAGAATTACCTTAAAATATCTACCATAAGCGTGACACTGCTAATCCAACTATAATTTACCACTGAGCTTGATTAAATACCAAAATTTATACATACAAAATATATAAACTTTAAAAAATATATATAGAGAATATTAAACATATTCAGCATATTCAGACCAAATTACAACCTTGAAAAATTTATCCATTTTACAACCCTTCTGCAGCACATACTACTATGTTCTGATATCAAATAAGTGGTTCTATTCTCAGACTTAATTATTGAAAACACAATGCATATGTGTATACAAAACAAGGAAAAACCACCATCAGAAAAATATACTTAATCACTCTGATTAATTCAAATTTACAGCGCAATAATAAAAAATTTGAATCCAGTTAAAATACAGAATATTTCCGGATACTTTTTTTTTCTCTTGAAGCAGCCACATGCGTAACATCATATCACAATATTTGTCCTCAATTGTCGCAGTACACAGTGACTAAAATTCCAGTTAGTTTAATTGTCCGCCAAGCACCGCAAAACGTGCCAGTTCTATCTACTCGTATTAACCCATTACTGATTAGACACTAACATTAACTTCGTTCGCTCATTTATTCATAATGTCACCGCCGCAAAGTGCGTTAGTTTTAAGTGCACCTCTCTTCGAAACATTAATTTCATATATTCCAAGTCTTGATGAATAACGTGAAGCTGATTATTAATGGATGGTGCAGAGATTTCTATACATTATATTTTTTCTGTCCGTTGGATATAATTTAGTTTTAAAGGTGTTGGAATGTATGTGATGGGAGTTTTATTATTTAAGGAATGTTTCGTCTGTTTTTCACGAATCAGTATGGTAACGGGTATATTCTTTTTCATCTGTATGTCGTGTTTGTCCCCATCAGTATGTTATGTCTGTTTTTCATAAATCCGTGTAGTATGTCTTTTTTTNTCATCTGTATGTCGTGTTTGTCCCCATCAGTATGTTATGTCTGTTTTTCATAAATCCGTGTAGTATGTCTTTTTTTCATAAATCAGTATGGTAACGTGTACATTTTTTTTCATCAGAAGGGTAACATGTATATTTTTCTCAAGTGNTTTTTTTCATAAATCAGTATGGTAACGTGTACATTTTTTTTCATCAGAAGGGTAACATGTATATTTTTCTCAAGTGTCGCAACTGGACCCTTCTGTCAGTGTGCTCTTTTGTGTATTCTGTAATGGGCTAGAAAAATGTGTTTTTTTTCTTCGGCTTATTAAAGTTTGTATGATAAAATAAATAGGCATTCATGAGTTTTTTTGCAACAATTTAAGTTTAACATTATAAATGAATAAGGAATCGATCTCGGTTGGAATAATAAATTTAACGTAGCTAGCGTGAAGCCACCTCTGTAGGCGATCGAGCTGCCCGCCTCCGCTCCCAGGAGACCCGGCCGGCCGCTGCATGTTCAGCAGGAAGAGTACAGTACATCTTATACATGGCTGCCAACTCATGAATAATGCATGTAGTGCCAACAATAACACTGGCCGTCTCTGCAGCCGCAACACGGTATGTCCAGAGATAATTTTCGAAGCTGACTTCATTTGCAACGTGTTTTACATCTAATCCTTAATTTATTTATATTAATAATTGCGTGTATACACATAAAATACATCATAGGTTATTTAAGTGATTGCTCGAGTCTCAATGAAGAANTATATTAATAATTGCGTGTATACACATAAAATACATCATAGGTTATTTAAGTGATTGCTCGAGTCTCAATGAAGAAATTAATATTATTGTTTCTGTAAATTATAACAAAATTGTTATATACAAAATATTTGTTTTTCTTTACCAAAAGTGTTGTTAATCCTACGTAAGCAGGAAATAACTTGAGATAAAATAAAATTTCATACATTTTTTCAACACATTTATTTATTGCACATACATTACAGTATTATTATTTTTCTGCATAATACAAGGAATCCCTTTTTTACGTGCATTTTTTCTCTGAGTTTTGGAAGGCAATACGCAGGTTATATATTTTTTTCATGTACCATGGGAACCTCGAAGTTTTTTTAATGTACCTAATGTACCTAAGGGTTTTCCTAATCCCATAGTCTTTGGTTTTCATTGTTGCAAGGATCACAGAAATATCTTTTATTTTTGCACTCGTGAAGTCTTGTGGCATACATCCCGATAAGCTGTCGAAACGGAGGGTAACTGCAATGCTTGTGAAGGTCTACAATATTCGTTCTGGTTGAGCACGCATTGCGAATCGCCGACTCTTGGCATCTTCCAAACACATACCCCAGGGTAATAGGGAATTATGGCAGAGTCTGGCATTTTCGGAAGTTCCTCGTGCGGGAAATTTCCCTCCTCTTACCTTAGTCAGTGCGTTTCATACGTCTGTAGGCGATACGCCTGTTGCGTGGTGTGGTCGAGGTGCTTCCACAGACACGGCAGTAAAAGAGTGAAAACGTTGGTTTTCTCATCTTCGTCACCGTACGAAATTGCAATCTGCTTGATGGTGTACGAATCAGACGAGCAAAAACCTTGGATGTTGCAAAATATTTCATGAGATTTTTGTTATATAAAACATGTTTAAGTTCCCAAGCACACAGTACAGCTTGCGAGTAGATAGCTTGCACGGATACGTGGTATTATACGGAGAGGGCGTCTTCAACAGAGAGGGCGCATTCAACAGGGACATCGTGTTCAACGGGGAAGTCGTCTTCCACGGGCGCAGACGTCGCGAGGACTGGTCAGCGAGCCTTGTACCTACCCCTGTGACGCGGCTTGTCGGGAACCGAGGTGGTGCAGCCATCGAAACACTCCTTGCACGGGAGGCAGTCCCGTATGTCTTCGTCCTGCTGCCGATAGACAGCCAATACGGTCTAAATTTCGTAATGTGAGTAGACCAGGAGAAACTCTTTCGGAAGGTACAGTACCTCGTCCCATTTGTCCAAGGCACTAAGCGAGCGCACACTTCCTAATGCCAGAATGGTCTAAAGGATGTTATGGTCACTCGGACAACATGCATACATTTATTTCTAAGAGCGAGAAATATGACTGATGTCTCGAGGAGGTTCGGAGTGCGTTTTGTAAAGAGTTGTTAAGGGGAAAGAAATAGTCCACCCTCGCGATTAAAGCAGGCCGCCGATTGATCGGAACGAAGGTTTCCGAAAACACTCTAGTATTTTGCCGGTGAGAAACATTGGAGAGCAAATAAATATTTACGAAGGGATTGTAGGGGAACTAACTAATTGGTCGGCCAAACGAAGGTTTCCGAATACACCCGAGTAATTAGCCAATGATAAATTNTTGTAGGGGAACTAACTAATTGGTCGGCCAAACGAAGGTTTCCGAATACACCCGAGTAATTAGCCAATGATAAATATTGGTGGATCAATTAAATATATTAGAAGGGGGTGGGTTATTAGCTAGTGAGAATCAGGGGTGGGGTAATTGGTCAANTTGGTGGATCAATTAAATATATTAGAAGGGGGTGGGTTATTAGCTAGTGAGAATCAGGGGTGGGGTAATTGGTCAATTAAATATTTTGGAATGGGGTAGTGGAGGGGGTCAGTCGTGTGCTGGGCGTGATTTTGGGGATAGCACCAGCAATGTGAAACGGTGGACGGTTGTTATGACGCCTACAAAATTTGGGGACTGCACCAAGAAAATGGGGATGGCTACACCTACCAATAATAGCGGACTGCAGTGACCAAAATGGCGGATGGCTGCACTTACTAACATGGTGGACTGTGGCATTGACGCGTACCAAGATGGTGCACTGCATCTACGAAGATAGATGTAATAGTGAGTATTTCGAGGAGTGGGCATGGGGAACGTCTAGGGAATTTTTTTTAAATACATTTTTAACATTTATTTTTTAAATTCTTTTTAAATAAATTTTTATATAATTTTATTACACATTTTTGTGAATTCTTAGAATTTATTTTTTTGATGTTTTGGATATTTTGAATTTTGAGGTCAAATGTTAAAAAGTATGGATCCAAGGTGGCCACTGGCTGAACGGAATGACAGAGCACGTACAGCTTCGACGCTCCGATCCCTGGTCCTGATGTGCCAAAGTTCCCATAATTATTCTACTAATTATTATCGTCTTACTCTAATGGAGGCTATATTGTTCTTGGAATTAACTTTCCAGAAATAAACACGTATTAAGTTTCTCCACTTGATTGCAAGCAATTTTTATCGTCAATTCAAATTATGTTCAGAGTTTTAACCAGATTAACAGTGAGGATAATTATCTTATAGTTCAGCAATTAGCTATATCAAATATTTGATTAATCCGTAATAAATCCCAAAGATTGTTTTAGGTAACGTTTTTAATTTAAGGAGTTTTTCAACCCAATTTAACAATAATTTTTTACTTTGAGTATATTTTAATAAATGTTTGGTTTCAAAAAATATTTATTTAAAAGTTGAAAATTTATTTGTTTTAGCTTTTGAGAATAGAAAGTGGTCTTACACCCCGGTCACACGTAGCCAGTTGTCAATAAACACTGATTTGTGAAGTGTTCCTGTCCTGGAACGAATGGAAATCTCCGCCGGTTGTGCAAATGGAGCTACTCCCGAGTTACAGCAGTGTGGGAAACCATTTACTACGAGGTGGAGTGACTCGCACTTGTATGGCTCTCGGGGTTCAATAACTGAGTGCTCTTCTCATGCTGCTGTTTTTACTATAGAATTTCCTACCACAACGGCCACATGTTTGTAAGCTGTTACAGGATTAACTTCTGTACAAGTGCTCTTCAGCATACAGAGAGAAAGAGACGCACAAGAAAATATTGAATTGTCATTGTAACTAAGATTTTTTACACTGTTTCAAGTCAACATTTAACCCTAAATAGAAAGAGTCAGTGAAAGAGAGAGACATGACAGCATTCTACTATCGTTGGAATTACATTTGTATTGCTACAAAGAAAAAATTTCTCATAGATATTAAGAGTATGAGGACTTTTAATTAATATATTGCCATTACATAATTACTGAAGACACTGTTACCCAGCACAGAACTCCTTAGACCCTCATTGCTACTCTATCGGCGAGCATTAACTAGCCTTTTTGCCACATTTGTCAAATGCCTGTCTCGTTAACATATGTCATTAAATTTGAATTGTAGTAATATAAATTACAACTTAATTCATAAAGAGGAACAATTGCAAATATTAGAAACATAAATCTATAAACACATACATATATAAGGGAGTTTATATTTATTACGAAACTTCCAGAGCAGACGAACTGCTAACCGTTGCGTTCATAGGAAAAAAATTCTGCGACACTAAAATTTGCAGATTGGCAACGTCTATTAAATGTGGATGTTATAATTTGTACTTACCTACAGCTGCGCGTAGCACAAAAAAAAATATTCGTGTTTGTGCTGTAGCTGGTATCTGGTACCACAAATTCCTCCCTGTCATCGCAGTTGTAAAGTCATTCCTTTCTCTCACAAACTTCCGCCCGTCATTTGATTTCTTATAACAAAAACCGACACTTTACAAAAAATATAGCAATGTAACTATTACAAACCATATAACCTATTTTCTCATGCATATCTCTCGTAATTTTTGTCGGAGTTACCCCTTTCCTTCCTTTTTGACAAACATATCTATACCCAGAAGTTAAAATTATCGAAATCTGTAACTCACTTCCATACAATTTTTGTAGGTGATACGATATTGTTTTTGACGTTTAATTAATGTTATTTTTCCTTTCCTTGCATACCAGTCACACTGTATCTTCTCCGACTTCACACGCTCTTGTTGTCAAATTGTTAATTTGTTTAATATGCATTCTATTGCAAAATTATTGTTATTTTTTTATTTAAAAAGAAATAATTACCCACTATTAATTCTGATTGACCTTGTTAGTAAACCACTTCCCTTTTGCAACTACAGGTTCTAGCACAAAGTTTATTTCTAGCCATAACTTCATCGAAAACTCTAAACGCAAGAAAATAAAAAAACACTGAGCATCGTTTAAAGACCATCGTTGTACTGACCAATGGGGTTATAGGCTATAGCAGACATCAACACTTGTGTGGATTGAAGAATCTGTTGTGCTACGCATTATCTTGTGTTGACTAAGCACAAATCAATATTTCATAATCGTCTGCATATAAAGAAAACCGGGAAAAGTTATTATATACTTACCAAAATATTGATTTCCTTTAAGGGAAAGAATATATAATAAACTTAATTCAGAAAAATAGTCATCAGTTAATGCCAGCTGTCATGCACACTCCTTAACTACGTAAAATTCAAACGGATAAATATCCAGAATTTGGATTTTTACCTAATTGTTCATAAAAATGAGCTTCTTGCAAACAGTGACGTAATTTTAGTGAAATAATTCACTATTTTACGAGCGCATCTGGGAAACATTTTGCTCGACTTACTGTAGCCACTTTAACAACGCTAACTATGCAACATCGCACAATCGTGATAGGCTGCTGGCATCAGCTAGTGGGAGGAGTGTCGCTGATAAACTGACTTTGAGCAACCAAGAAGTTCTGTGCCTGGTATTAAATATTGTTACCAATACAATGCTGCATATTTAAAATTGCATTTCAAGCTCTTATCTATAAAATTAAAGCTGAGTAAGATTATGTTAAAGAACTAAAATATATTACTTACAAGTTCAGCATGTAATGGATAATATGCACATTAACGAAACTTCAAACAGATTTCCTGCATACATCCACACGAAGAACATTAAATAGAAATAAGTAGGTATACCAAAGTCAAGGTTTATACCAAATGCTCGTTTTATCAAGTCTGAGATACTGAATAAAAAAATGTATATATTATGGAATGTTTATATATGTTTTAACAAGGTAAGAAAATACAACGGTGGCATTTTGAGAACCAATTTCCCGAAAAATGCTGGCAAAATATAATGCTTAAATAAAATAGTAATATTAAAACAATTCGAAATATGTCATGTTCTAAATTTTGCATAAATAACCCTAATCGTTTTGGTATTCAAATTTTCATTCAATATTAAAGACAATGAATTTTCTGTTTTGGAATTATGAGCAGCATTGTAGACGCTATATATTTTCAATCCCCAAAAATAGACATTTCAGTAATTTGTTATTATTGTCCATGTCAAAAGTGAGACGGAAATTGAGGAGGACCTGATAAAATAATGATTCTGTTATATAATTTTGCAAATAACTCTATATTTTATGAATTTAATTATATTTTATAACTTATTTATTGAATGAAAGCAATTATCCAGCAGTAATGTAAACACTTTATGCAAATTTATACAAACAGGTCAATAAATATTTCAGCTATTTTTGCTGTTGAAATAAGATTGTGTTTTGCATTTTTTAATATTGCACAATTAATCATTAATTGATGATACAGAGGAATGATACTTTAATAAATGAAGTGATTTCATATGAAATTTTTATAAAATAATGGAAATGTATTAATCTTATTTGAGAATAAATAAAATATTAAATATTACTACTATATTTAGTCGACTATAGTAAAAATTTGGGAATTTTTTAATTTAGCTACTTATGTATTTGTATTAAAAAAACTTCGAGGGTGAATTTTTACCTTATATAAATTCTGTGTTAAGTGACTTAGGAGGATCAGTAGGAGTTGATTATGCTGCTTGAATTCAGTTGAGAAGTCAGAGGAAAAAATCTGAAATTGAGGAAGGGAATACCATAACTTAAAAATACTAAATAAATTTTGTGGGTAATGGAAAAGTAAAACAAACTTTAAAAAGGAAAACTTTAACCAATATTTTACTATACTTTTATAAATATAAGATTGTTGTCAAAGAATTAATATATAAATGTCTTACAATATTTGTATAAGCGATAACCTATTTAATACATTAGAAAAAACTTTATATATTTAATAGTTTTTTATATTTAATAGAAAATCCTTGTACACACTGAAATTGAAAAACTGAAAAAAAAATTATAGTTATTATTCTATTTAATTTATTTCAATAAATCATTCATACTATGTAGTAAACATATATAGGTCAAAGTAAAATATAAATTTTGTTTTATTAGTCCCATTAACTTAATATTTTCTAATTAAATATTACTCTTAATTTTTCTTACATATTTCATCAATTCACAATTAATAGATATATTCAAAGAGACTGAATAAATTTTTTACAATTTATTGAAATTATCTGGAAAAATAAAGTCACCATAATTGAATAAAATTGTGTATATATTATTATAATTTATATTGTATATATGTAATTATAATTTAAGCTAAGCATAATTAACTTTGGTATATTTAATTACAAATAATAACTTCTTAAATAGAAAATGAAACTTATTACTGATGTAATAAATAATATGAAGTTGTGTTACANTTAAGGTAAGCATAATTAACTTTGGTATATTTAATTACAAATAATAACTTCTTAAATAGAAAATGAAACTTATTACTGATGTAATAAATAATATGAAGTTGTGTTACAATTTCTTATAAAGTATAAAGATAAAAAAATGATTCGCAACTATTGTCTAATGTTTAATATACTACAATATATGCTGTAAATTCATTCGCAAAGTTGAAAAAATTTGTTATTATTTTACAAAAATAAGGAATTTTTTTCGCATAGTTGTAAAAGCTGTTTAAATTAAATGTAGTTTGATATTTTAATAGAATTGAGTGAAAATATTAGAAACTGGTATAAAATAATTTCTAATATTTATCTCGTGCCGTAGCACAAAAAGTTAAAAGGCGATGTCACTTTAAAGCTCTGGAATTCCAGAATATTTTACAAGTTAACAGCACCTTAGGATTAAACATTTGCACTGAAAAAAAAAAAAAAAAAAAAAAGATTACGCAATTACACGGTTTAAAGGTTTTTTTAAAAAATAAAATTGATACCNAAATAGATTAAATTGCTCTCTAAAAAGTATTGCGTAACTAAAAAGTACAATACATATTTAACTAACAAACAAGTCAAGTTGTGTAAAAGGTTCAAAAAATATCAAAAATAACTGTGTTGACAAGAAATTTTTCAAACACTCATACAAAAGATTAAATGGCTGCGAAATTGTTTATTCAAAAGTATTACGGTACTCGAAAATATACAATAAACATTTAATTGAAAAAAAACGATCAAAGGTAAATAAAAAATTTCTAAAAAAAAATTGGTACAATGATGACTGGATAAATTCAAGACATTTAGTGGATCAATTTGACTAAAAAAGAGTATCGTTTCAGGCCCAGTAAAGAATCCTATACCTAAAAATATAAGTTAAAATCTGAAATAATATATTACGTTAAAATAGTTAACAGATGGAGGTGGTACGTAGACCCTAGTCATAGCTCCACCGAACGAAATACTCGACGACGACAAATCGAACACTTCAACAGAATACGCCCAATGGCTAAGTCGTAGTAGCATAGTAGCGACAATTAAACTTTAAGTATATCATTGAGCAGTAGACAAAAAACTATACACAACACGTTAAAGCACCTGTAACTATACAAAGAAGCGAAAATATAGTTTGCCGAAACTACAATTTAGGCAGGCGCCCAAAACAAGAATTTAGGAAAAATCTTACTCACTGTAAAAAGCTCATGACAAACACAATACTGCGCGACGCGTTTATTTAAAAAACACCTAACTAACCCACAAATGAAAGCTGCGACCACGACTCACTGTTTTACAAGCTCCTGCATAATCAGCTGCTCACGCAACTACATTATTTAAACTTCGTCTTGTAGCACCCTCGTCCAAGGACGGACAAAGTGGCAAGTGTAACAACTTATATAAACTAGCCCCTGAATAAAAAAAAATGGGGACGTACAAGGAGGGGTAATGAAAGGAGGGGTAATGAAAGGAGGGGTAATGAAAGGAGGGGTAATGAAAGGAGGGAAATAAGGAAAGAAAACAGGAGGGGAGCCGAGTCGTCAGACCGCCTTACAGAGCAGAGGAGCGAATCCAAAAACGATGTATGCGGCGGCGCCACCGTTACAATCTTCAAAATAAAGTTGCCAGATCAAAATTAAACAAATTAATAGAATTGAAACTGGAAAAGAATGTTTATTAATATAAATACAAATATTTAAATAATGGGTTACTTCTTACATTTTAAAGTTAATAAATAATATTTTGTGTTATATTTGAAAACGGGCATTTCTTTACAACACTATAAAATTTAATGTCTAAAACCGAGAAAATGTTGAACAAATATTTTTATTTATAAAGATAAGTTCATACAGTTCTTAAATCTAATAATAATTTATAGAGACGTAGGCAAAATAAATAGACTGCATAAAACTTTAAAAAAACTTTTCAGTACGACAAAAACATTAGTTTTACTTTTAAATTTAGTAATTATTTTAATTTTTTCCTAATTTATAAGAGAAAATACCTACATTGAAAATACAGTTTGTCCCCAAATATTATTTTTCTATATTTATCAATTTAAAAACTGTGAGAAATGATTTTCCTTCGACTATGTATTTTATAATAACATTAATAAATGTATATTTAAATCTCGTAATAGTAAAAATTAATTCAAAAAGGGCAATGATCTAAACATATTAACAATATATAACATGTGTGGCAATATTGGCGATCATTTGTCCCTTTTTAGAGCAAAAGCGGCTGGACATAGGTTAACAAATGTAACATTCCAGGATTTGTCTTGGCACTGCGGGTTACATAAGATAGGTTACGTCAAGAAATGATCGATATGGCGGACGCTTGCGAGCATAACGTAAGACAACTTTTTTTTCTTTTAAAATCCAAGTAATTTTGTTACGAAATGAAACACATACTAGCATTTAACATTTAGCAAACATTTACTGTCACATTATCCGACTTATGGCATTCAGTATAGCGGCACCTCGAATGTTAAGTGATTTCCAATTAATCTTCAGTAACAACGGCTTAAATTACACAGAAGAGCCAAAAAAACTGGTACACCTGCCTAATATCGTGTAGGCCCCCCGATCACGCACAAGTGCAGTAAGACGACGTGACATGGACTCGACTAATTTCTTAAGGTATGCTGGAGACAATTCACACCATGAATCCTGCAGGGCAGTCCACAAATCCAATCTGCGCCAATTTGAGAAAGAGTTGCACGTCTGTCACGTTTAAAGATTCTCGTCAGTCGTCATTTGTCCCGTTCTTTTACGATCTTCTCCGGCCGCAGCGATGTCAAAGTTGTGATGTTTTACTGGATTCCCGATATTCACGATTCACTCGTGAAATGGTTGTACGCGAACATCCAAATGTTATCGCTACCTCAGAGATGCTATGTCCCATCTCTCGTGCGCCGCCTATAACACCATGTTCAAACTCACATAAATCTTGATAACCTGCCATTGTAGCAGCAGTAACCGATCTAGCTGCCGACCACATCGCGTCACTCTGATTGGTTCCATACCTCTGTTATTTGCATACGCACGCCTATACCGGTATTTTTTTTTTTTTTTGGCTCTTCAGTGTATAACGCAGGAACTACTCCACCGATTACTTTTAAATATCATGTAAAATTTCCTATGCTTAGAAAAGTTTTCACAGAAACATTTCTGTTATCAAAATACTTTGCATACATGTAAAATAATATACGACAATTATGCTAATTAGTTACGTAAGAAACTTCTTGTTAAACTTTGGTTGTTTCTCCTGTGTAGTCAGCTACGGTAGACATTTGGGACACAAGAAATTATCTCAGCCACATTTCGCTGCACCGGCTCAACTCTCCAACTAATTTAATTTCCCCAACTTTTGGCTGAACACCGAGTTTCATTTTAATCTCCTTGGCTGCTCACAAGCTATTTCGGTAGGTGAATCCTTTTGTGTCGCGCTCATGGAATATGGTATTTTTGTAACCTCAGCTAGGTTATTAAAATGTGCTTCCCTGCATAGAAGGGGGACTACGTGTGTGACAAAAGGCCTGTTCGCTACGAGAGTGACTGGGCGAAGCGTATTAATATCAGTTGCGGTAATATTCGCCATGGAAACATTGCGGTGACTACGAAAGAATAGTTATTTTGAAAGAAATGTTTTAAAAATATTATTAAATTATTTTTCTAAAGAAATACTTTACTTGTTTTTTCACGTAAAACATACATACACGAAAAATGCTACCACACACACAATTCTAAATAAAATAACTTATTTAATTCAATAGTTAATTGCATTTTATACAAACATAATTTGTTATGGGGAGTTAATATTTTAAACAATATTTCAAAAATATATGATTTTCAAAGCAATGTGGCTTTCAAAATACTTTATTTTATTTTAAGAATTTTGAAAACCATTGTGGTTTATGGTTAGGATTAAATACAATCGATGTTTTGCCTTCAAGCACCTACAGATTATAATCTCTATGTTATAATTCTTTGGGAAAACTCATATCGACACAAATCCTTAAGGAAAGAGCCTCCCAATCCAATATAACTCAGCAACGACACGAAAGAAATGTACACAGCGCAGTAAATTTTGATCTCTGAAGCACTCAGATATATTTCTTCGCAAATATGGTTTCGTCTATAAACGAATAGTTATAGTGATGTATGTTTTGGATATTCGCAATTTCATTCTAGTTTAGAAAAGAATTCTCAAAAGCCACGGCTTCTTTCATTAATTCGGCTAGCTCTTTTCATTGCCACGTGAATAACGTGAATCACTCCTCTTGTGACTACCTACAATCCTTGCGTAAATATCAGACTAAAATATTACAAAAAATTATGTTTTTTGCTATGACACCTTTTCTTACCATATGTGAGAAACAGGGACAGTAAAATTTATCAGTACTAACAGAGAAAATACAGTTAACTGTTCTGCTAAAATTGCTTGTAACTGCACTGTAAAAATTATATGCAGTGCAAAATTATAAAAATTGGCAAGTGTATTTTGAATGTATCATTTTAAATTTTATAATACAGGGAATTAAATAATATATATTATTTAGACCATTCCCTTTTTAACTTTACTTGCAAAACAAGTCGGTATCCATAAATATTTGTTCAACGAAAAATGTTAAAAACTAATATTTGCAACAAAAATAATTGGTGAAAAAAAAAACGAAAGCCTCTAAAACTGCAAACTTTACATAACCAAATTTTAATTGTATTCTCAACGTATCTGTATAAGTAATGATTTGCAAACAAATCTGGTAGGAATTAAGAGGGTATTCTTTAGATTTCCCTGAGGTGTAGAACCAACTGAAAGTTTATCACTGTTGGTATGCGAATGTAGTAGAATAAAACTGGCAAGTTTTGGACAATAGCGTATGGCATCAGAGGCCAGAGTTGTTTATGCTCTGTCATTATGGTCGGCCGGAGGCCACCTTGTTCGCCATTGTATCAACAAAATCACTTGTTTTACGCAAACAGTCACTTCAGAAATCAATTATTTTACCAAAAAATTGCATTTCGAAACAATTATTTTTCAAAAAATTTAAAAATATCCTTAAAGAGTCCTCAAATGAGCAAAGCGGATTCTAGGCTCCTCAATGCGAGAACCCAAAAGTGCTCAAATCAGCCAAGTGGATGGGAGGTTCTTAACAGAATGAGCCACTTCATCATCAAAACAGCAAAATGGATTCAAGACTCTTAACAGAATGGGCCACCAAAGCCTGGAAATTTTATTCTGGAAACGTCAGGGAAGAGATAGCGATAGCTGTCACCTTTCGCATCAGACAGAAACTGAGCCTAGAAGTAACTTTGTTCACATTATATATTTTTCCCACCCTAGCGCACACTGATTGAAAATGCAGAAAACAAGAGCGGCAGAGATAAGGGATTAAGCAGTGGTGAATAATTGGTCGGACTATAGTGGTGGGATGAGATTCAACTTAAAAAAACATTCAATGATTAACCAGCTAAATTTATTGGAGGGAGGGGACATGGTCTCCTTGATTGGCCGGGGAAGAAGGGGATCAGGTGAATACGAGTAATCAGTCAATACAAATTGGTGGATTTGGTGGTGGGGTGTCAGTCGTTTGATGGTCTTTGTGCCAGAAGCTTCGTGGCGATAGCTCTACTTGCCATCTATCCCCGTACCTCCTTTATGCAACTGTTGATATGTTAACTGGAAATTTTTTCAATATTTTAGTTTTTTTTTAATTTTAAAACGATTTTCGGAGAATTTTTTTTTCTCTTCAAGATTATCCTAGGTCATGGGTCAAGGTCATGAGTGTGAGATCAAGTTTTCTCAGATATAATATTTTGGGCGGATGACATTTACTACATGCTGGCCGGACGGCTCATACTCCGCTCCCAAATCCCCTTACAACCAAACATTTAAAATTTTTTAATATTTTAAAATTTTACGTTTTAATTTTTAATTCTTTACAAATTATTTTGAAAAATATTTAAAAATTGTTTGGGTAACTTTGTGATTTTTTGTGTTTAAAGAATTTCAATGACTTGGGCACGGGGCGGAGTACACTGGATCCTGAGAAGGTGAAAAGAGGGGGTGCATGTGCATCGAGGAGACTCGAATAGGGTTTTCTCATTTGAGGACTCGATCGAGACATTTATTAATTTTTGGGTAAATATAACTATTTTCTGAAGTGTTGTTAGGGTGAAACAAATAATTTTGTTAATGAAATGGCGCAAGCGTAGAATGGTAACAAGAAATCATCGAAAGTAAGAGTTGTTATCTTCTGGAATGTTAATGATGCGTATACATTTTACCGTGAATCTCCATGCCAGTAATAACCAACTTAAGAAGACAACGGGAAAAGAAAATGTTTATTAAAACAATAAAACGGGTTGAGTAATAACACACACACATATATATATACTTTTTAAATAAATACATTTTCATTGGCTTATAACAATGTAATAACGTATTATTTATGTTATATAAACATAACATATGTTATAACTCAATCCGCTGTTGTTTTATTAAACACTAGCAAACCCGGCGAACTCCGTTTCGCCACCAGATGGCTTCGTTTGATGATTAAAACATGAAGAAAAATTTTATTTTTTTTTATATTTGAAAAGGAAAAATTTTATTTCATTTCACAACAGTANAATCGGTTCGTGCGTTCTGGAGTTATAGCGTCAGGAAGGAAAACCCGACTTATTTTTATATAGTAGATTTTCTTTTCACGCTGTCTTCTTAAGTTGGTTATTGCTGGCATGAAGATTCATGGTAAAATGTTTACGCATCATTTACATACCAGAAGATAACAGCTCTTACTTTCGATGATATATATATATATAAATTTGTACAACAGTTAATGAAACGCTGACGGATTCAGAAGCGAAGGTAAACCAATACACAAAAATTACTAGCTACACAATAAAAGTAGAACAGAAAAACATAATTGAGTTTCTATGACGAAAAAGCAGCGGAGTATCGGCAAAAGGTGTCTTTTCACGTTTTAAGACGATCTAAATGTGAAAAATGTNCTATGACGAAAAAGCAGCGGAGTATCGGCAAAAGGTGTCTTTTCACGTTTTAAGACGATCTAAATGTGAAAAATGATTTCAAGGAATATTTTGTACAGTACTTCCGCTCCTGTTGTAGCCAATAACAATTGAGACATTTAACAGTACGTTGAGCATCTGTATGTTGATGTTAATGGCGAAGTGTTTTCAATCATTTGTCAAAGGGACACGATTATTAAAACTATATATGGGTTTTTGTTAAAAATAACTGATATAATGTGCGTCATAAAATATTTTAAACAAAGTATATTTTTAAATAAATACATTTCCATTTGCTTATAACAATGCTGAATATTAAAACAACTTTTAATTATAGAAAACTTCTTACTCATTGTGTTTTAAATTATAAGTATTTCAGAACAAAATCATAATAGCTAAACGTTTAGTTTGGAAGATAATATATTTGTACTATACATTTAGTGATTCCTTTATAAAATTCTTTATCGTGAATATTTCTTGAAATGCCCTGTTTAGGGATAGTTAATTTTATTTACTCGAATAAAAAAATTATACAGAATAGCCCATTTAATGTAGTAGGAGTATTGCTAAAACTTATAAAATCATCTAAATAACCTCCCCACTGGTGACTCCATATACTTTTACGTAACTACTATCTGAAGTGCATACAGTGATGTTATATGTAATTTATCACAGTATATTTTAAAAATATTCCAGTTTCCGAAACGTCGCTAATAAACTGCACAAAAAAGTCTCTCATCAACCGAAAGAACATGATTTTGCCAACGTCAATATTAGGAATGAATTTCTAGAATAATTTTTAAGCATTTGTCTAGCGTTTTTTGTCGGAATTTATCCGTCCCACTTGATTGTAGTTCACTTTTGGTTCTATGTCTCTGTGGCAGACGAATGTCAGCTTGTTTGCATTCAGTGATATGGAGACCGTTAGTGATGGCTTGAATGCAGCAGTGATCGGATCATGCCTCGGCACACGATAGCAACCTTTCACTGCTAGGATAGTTTCTCACGTATAAAGTGTTGTTGTACAACGTACGATTGCTGAAACTGTAGTTGTGTATCACAAAGTGNTAGGATAGTTTCTCACGTATAAAGTGTTGTTGTACAACGTACGATTGCTGAAACTGTAGTTGTGTATCACAAAGTGATGTGTCTAGGATATGGAGGCGACGCATAGAGACAGGTAATGGTAATGATAGACCACAACCTTGTCGCGCGTGCGACACAACACCTGCTCGTCACCGCTTTGTGAGAATTAATACAACTAGGAACAATATTTCAACAGCAAGGGAGATACGAGATAGTCTCCGAGCAGCCTTGGTTGTACAACTCTCTGGCCAGACCGTGCTCAATCGTCTTCGAGAAGGAGGCCTATCTGCTAGGAGACCCATGCGAACGCCCTTTTANTCTCTGGCCAGACCGTGCTCAATCGTCTTCGAGAAGGAGGCCTATCTGCTAGGAGACCCATGCGAACGCCCTTTTCGCAACAGACAGCATCGGCAGAACCGGTTGCAATTAGCACAGGATCATAAAGAGTGGACAGCTGAAGAATGGCCCAGTGTTCTGTTCTCTGATGAGAGGAGAATTTATTTTAGGTCAGATTCGAGTAGGTTTAGGTTGTGGATAAAACTATGTGCACAGACAAGGCGTCGTGCTGTGCAAGAAGTACATGCATACGGAGATGGGGGAATCCTAGTATGGGCAGGAATTATACTTGGGGAGCGAAATCCTTTAGTTTGTAATGAGGGCACAAGGAGAGCTCGGTGGTACATCATGTATGTCCTTTAGACTCTAGTGTACCATAACCGACAGTTATTTGGTGAAATGTTTCTGCTGGCGGGTGATAATGCCCGCGCACACTGTGCCAAATTCGTTGATCAATGCAATCAGCAAGCCGGTATTCAAATAATGAACTGGCCAGCATTAAATCCAGACATTAACTGCATAGAACATGCCTGGAACCTTATGAAAACTGCCAATCAAGCACACCATCAACAACCNTCTCTGGCCAGACCGTGCTCAATCGTCTTCGAGAAGGAGGCCTATCTGCTAGGAGACCCATGCGAACGCCCTTTTAGCAACAGACAGCATTGGCAGAACCGCTTGCAATGAGCACAGGATCATAAAGATTGGACAGCTGAAGAAAGGCCCCGTGTTCTGTTCACTGATGAGACGAGAATTTGTTTTAGGTCAGATTCAAGTAGGTTTAGGTTGTGGAGAAAACTATGTCCACAGACAAGGCGTTGTGCTGTGTAAGAACTACATGCATAGCGAGATGGGGGAATTCTAGTATGAGCAGGAATTATACTTGGGCAGCGAAATCCTTTAGTTTGTAATGAGGGCACAATGAGAGCTCGGTGGTACATCATATATGTCCTTCAGACTCTAGTGCACCATAACCGACAGTTATTTGGTGAAATGTTTCTGCTGGCGGGTGATAATGCCCGCGCACACTGTGCCAGATTCGTTGATCAATGCAATCAGCAAGCCGTTATTCAAAGAATGAGCTGGCCAGCAGTAAATCCAGACATTAACTGCATAGAACATGCCTGGAACCTTATGAAAACTGCCAATCAAGCACACCATCAACAACCCAACAATATACAGGAGCTAATGTTGGCCGTGCAGACATAATAGGACAACATTCCATAAGAACGACTGGATAACTTCATTCTCAGTATGCCTCAGCGCGTCAGGGATATTGTGTGTTCTCGAGAAGGTCAAACACGGTATTGCTCCATGTAGAGTGTAACAGTAAAAGAGAAGAGAACTATGGTGTTTCTGATACAAACAGACAGCTAGTGTATGCTGTTTATTGTTATGATACATAATGAAACGTTTTGCAAAATGTTTGTTGTTTTGTTAAATATGCATGTGAAACATGCTTGCATAAATAAGAAATGTTATGATATGGTATTTTTGGTACAATGTATCTGTGTTCCATAACTATTTGAGCTGTTTATTTCGTTATAAAAGACATAGTTTGACTGTCTACGTTGTATTGGTTGATCATGAAATTTTTTTACATATATATATATATACAGTAAAATCCCGATATTTCGCATCCTGATTATTCGTATATCACACTAATTCGTGTAAATTTTGCCGGTCCCTTGAGAAAATCCATTTAATTCGTAAAAAACCAATGCATTCCGGTCCCCTCGATAATACGTATTTATTTTGGTGCTCGAGCTCAATTAAAACGTCTTATAATTCTTATTTCCAAATTAAAAATCTCGTTAACTCGTAATGTTTGTAACCCTAGACTGTACACCAGCTCTAGATCTATGCAATTCGTGCAGGGTAAAAAGAACGGACGGGTACTGAGGGACGTAGGAGGGTTTGAAGGGAAGGTAATGACGCTGAGTAGGCTGTGAGGCGATGTGTCTGTGATTCCCGGAAATAAGAGGCGCCTTGCTGTCTGGTCTACGGTTATGAGAGGGTAGGAAGGAGCAGAGCGAGTGAAAAGTTAGTCAGTTCGGTCTTAGCCATGCCTCCGAAAAGAGCTAATAAGTGTATTTCCATTAGAGAAAAACAGAAATCATTAATGCCGTGGCCGGTGGTGATAAAAAAATTTACGTGTCCAAACGTTATAACGTTCCTTCTTCCGATATAACATCAATTCTGAAGAACAAGGACAAAATCACCTCCCAGACACCGGACAGAAAAGTAAAGCGCTTTAAGACTGGTGAGTATCCACAACGAGAAGATAATTAAAAAAAAAGTGGTTTGCGCAAGCACGTAATTCGAATGTACCAGTTGGAGGAAAAACGTTTTCGCAGAATAAATGATAGTTAAAGACTTTCGTGCGAGTGATGGTTGGTGTGATAGGTTTAAAAAAAGGCACCGCATAAAGTTCAAGAAGATTAGTGGGGAAAGTGCGAGTATATCGGCCGACGTTTGTTCTGAGTGGAAATACGAATTGGGAGAAATAATCTATTCTTATGAGCCCAACAACATTTTTAATGCCGATGAGACGGGGTTATTTTATAAGTGTCTCCCCGACCGATCAATGTGTTTTAAGGAAGGAAAGTGTCATGGCGGAAAAAATAGTAAAGAACGCGTAACCATATTGTTGGCCGCCAACATGAATGGATCTGAGGAATTGAGACCGCTCATGATAGGCAAATCAGTCAAACCAAGATGTTTTAAAAGCATAACAACTTTTCCGATGACCTATCGTCCAAACAAAAAAGCGTGGATGACGGGCGAATTATTCAAGGAATGGATACGATCAGTGAATGCTGATATGGAGAAAAGGCAGCGAAAAATTCAATTTTTCATGTATAATTGTACGGCCCACAACAATACCCCACCGCTCAGTCATGTTAATGTTGTGTTTTTGCCAGCCAACACTACTTCTTAGCTGCATCCTCCAGACCAGGGCATAATTAAAACGCTCAAAACCTTTTACCGCAAGGAAGTAGTGATGCAAATCCTTGACAGCATCGAAGATGGGCAGGATCATAAAATCACCTTATTTTCAGCCATGAACATTGCTCACAAGACGTGGCAAAGTGTTAGAGAAAGCACAATAAAAAACTGTTTTCGTGCTTGTGGATTCACGAAGGTGGAATTTTGATCAGCAGTTACTGAACAAGACTTAGAATGCCCTGTGAATTGGATTTGTCTTCGTCAAAATGAAGAAAATTCTATAACGTTTGAAGATTTCGTCTATTTTGACGATGGTCTAGCGGTAGCGGGGATTCTAACTGATGACGAAATTGTGGCTCCATCTCAGGACATTGATGGTGAAGGTGTTGACGAAGATGATGTACCGACAATTAAACCTAAAGTGGCTTAACAATACATCAACAACGTGCGCCATTTCTTAGCGAAATCAGACGTTGGCTTGGCAAAACCATCGACAATAGCCGTATGCAAGGCTTGCACCAAAACAAAATTAGAGATTTTTTGAAACGTAAATTTAATGTTTTATTTGATGTAATTATTGATTTATGTATACATAATATGTAGCCATGCATTTATCATAACATATTAATGCAAATTGGCATTAATCCCTTTATTATATATTTTTTTCTTTTTTTTGCTCCCGATTATTGGTAATCCCGCTAATTTGAATATCTCGATAATTCATATTCAACACTCAGTCCCTTGACAATACGATTAATCGGGATTATACTGTATATATACATAAGTTTTTGCATTGCGTTTATTTTCATTTCGATATATTTTCAATATATTTTTTAAAATATGTGAATTTCTTGTTTTTGTTCCTTCCTTTGATTTTTCTAAATTTCTTCTTTCTCTTTTAGTAATTTATAACAGTTCGAATTCCTCCTGAGAGAGGGACGTGGTAGTAAAGTGGTTAGACTACTCGCCTACGACCTAGGCGAACCGGCTTCGATTTGTGGCGTGGTCGCTCCTGGATTTTCGCATGTGGGAATCGTGCCGGACAATGCCGCTGGCCAGCGGGTTTTCTTGGGGATCTCCCGTTTTCCGCACCCCTGCCTTAGGGTACTTCTCCATACTCACCACACTTCGTCCTTATCGGCTCTCAAGACCTCAATGCTAAGAGTCGCCCAAGTGTATCCAATTTCCACTTCCTCTGAAAGATTATATTTGAGTTATTTAGAGGGTTGTTCTGAAAGTTCGTGGACTAAGTTTACGATTCGGAATTATGATGTAAAATTCCTTTTCGAAATAGGGACCTTTGCATTTTTTGAACCGTTTTCAGCGATACACTAACTTTTAGAACAAATTTCGCAGACCATTTTCTGAAAATCTGTTTAAAATATTGGATATAGCAGTTTTCACTTTATGGTGCGTGCGAAACTTCCACGCTCTTAAATCTTTTTGAAATATTGGAAAATCCTAGAAATCGCAGAGTGAAACTTCTGGGGTTTGGCATTTCCGTCCAATATGAATTTTTTTCGAGAAAAAGTAGTTATTGTATCATTAAGCCACTAAATAAATTTATGTCATTATGCATGAAAAAATCGCAACTTAAGGCCTACAATGGTTTCTAAACTGTCTTTGCGACAATGAAAAAACAGTATGTGATAAACTAGTGGGTAATTTCCCACATGTTGTGAATGATGGAATATTTTTATGACATACCTCTTGCCAGTGAATGAAATACACGATCATGAAAATTAACTGTGTAAAATATTACGTACGTAATGGGGTTTCTACACGCGGTTGTTAATGGCCTGTAACGAACATGTCGAGATTTATGACAGTAGTTGTTAGTGATTTATCTGCGAAGGAGGAAGCAATTCTGGAACGTAGCGGATACAGGGCAGAACGTGTTATAGTAAAGGGTTTTTTCATAATGTCCTCTCGTCTCTGACATGCCATATACCAGTGCGACCAACATCGCAGTCGTTTCAGGCCTCTATATTTCATTTTTATAAGGTTTGTCCACGTTCAAAGAGAAAGGAAAAGAAAGCACTACTATATCATCACTGACGAGTGGAGAAGACGATAAAACTGTATTACATTATGTTATCAGAAGTCGTTTATCTACTGTTCTTTGTGCTATGAAAAGTGGCTCGAAAACACGCCTCTCCACGCACGTAACGCAGAGCAAAGAGAAGAAACAGGCCAGATCTGCACTCCACCGTGGCCATTACATGCCATGATAACTTAATGGTATGGCACAGTTTTGTATAGTGGCTACCTTACTGCGTATGTATGTATTAAATCTGTAAGTAAAAATATTATTTTTAAATTTTTCCTACGTCTCATATTGAAACCTACTGTCTTATTCAGGCCATGTACAGAGCCAGAAAAGGTCACTCAAGAGATCACCAACTGGACTACACCACTAGTAAAATGGGTCGACATTTTAAGGTTATTAACATCCTTGTACTTGCCATATCAACATATATTTGTGTTAGCCAAAATTTAAAGCTTATTTTACTATCGTCTATGGTAAATATTATTATGACGAAGATTTTAATGTGACGCGAACCCTTATGAGCCACGGGATTATGTGTTTGCATATGCCTTACTGAAAAAAATATCAAGAATGATATTATTGAATTTTAAAAGTGGCCATTAGGCCCTATATGTATTTATCCGGAGCACATTTCCGTACAAGCTAGTGCCAACAACTCTGCGTCTTATATAGCTATATTCAAATGTGTCCATATAACTTCACTTCCATGTAAGAGAGTATATTAAATCAGTTTTTGGCAAATAAAATTTAAAATATCCTACTCAGTTACAGAAAACTTTTCAGTTGTCATAACGTGACATCAGTGTAACTGATAACTCCAGTTTTACGCACTCTCAAATCAGAGAAATTCATTGTAACTATCTAATTATCAGTAAAGTTAAATTGTTTATTTGTGAAGCAGTTTACAGTGGATTGGTTCACATTGCACTAGCTTCATTTGCCCAAATTTAAATTAAACATGTTTCCTCTTTTGTGTAGGTTTTCACTCATTTACATGTCGTTCTGTTACTGAATTATAGTTCACATCGGTACATCCACGTAGAAGAACTATGTAGCTCTAGCTTGAACTACTTTGTTGACTTTTTGAAACATGCGTTTTTTTTTTCAAGAAACTATTAAACGTGCGCGCTTAGTGTTCTAATATAAGAAAATAAAATGCACTAGAGACGAGGTACGAAGACTACCTCCAAGAGCCCACGCATGTCACAAGCGCTAATTCTAAGCTCGCCAACATAGCTCAAAACTATCTTTTCACACCCACTGATCAGAAAGTGTACTGGTCGGAAACACTCATAAGCAGCTAAGGGAAATGTAGGCCTACGTGGAATTGCTACATACTTTGCATTAATAAAATTATGGAGGCACTGCTGAAAGTACCATAGTTCTAGCGGCAAAATGGGGAACAATGCATGCCATTTCACAACCTTTATTGTAGAGGCATCTGGGTAATGTACGCGGGTCGGTGTCGCAATTATTGCTTCCTTGTTTCTTTGTCCCGAATGGCCAAAATATCTTCACGGCCAACAGACTCGAACAGCTTGCCAAGTCCAGTCAATTTTGTGTCACAGAACCGAGTACGGCGAAATAGCAACATAAAAACCATTCTTATATATTTTAAAAATATTTTTACTTTTTTAGTATAAGATGGAATACACATCGCAGACTTCTGAATAAATCACATGAAAGTTATGAAAATAAATTATTTGGGAAATATTCTCGGTAGCAGATTTGTTTAAAATATGTGTATTTGCTTTCAATGTCAGCATTTATTACATTATTTTTTATAAATGATTAGAAAATGGAGTTAACCATAGAATTGACTACCGCAGATATCGAACACTGTTATTTGCCGGCAAAAAGTACAGTCGTTTGTCTTGCATGTGCCATCCTCTAAACAACTGTGTTCTGCGAGTTTGCATTCAAATAAAAATATACTAACAACTTTTATTTTTCGCAGGAAATACCGTTATAGAATGTCACTTATTGATTTGCTGCAATTTTGGTGAATAGAAACTTCTTTCTCATGTATGTGAAAAGTTAGTGGAAAATTTACATTTTGCTACAGTTAAAAAAATTAATCTGAAGCCTTATATCAGTGTATTAAAACTGATGATACCAAAATGTTTTTATTTTTGCGATTGTCTTATTCGAAAATTTTCTTTTGATTCAGGTTAGTTAAGAGTATTTCAATTTTACACTACAAACCTCTAGTAAAATGATTAGAAAACATTCGTAAAGCAAATTAATGTTACCAAACTTTGCTTTGCAGATATTTCGATAACCATGAAGGAGATGACATCATAATAGCTTTAAATTACAAAACAGTGGCGCTTCTCTGTTGATATCTCGAGGATTCTCTTCTGATATCCCAGCTGCCCTTAATGTTTTGAATGAAATGCTTTCATTAATATCTTGTTAATTTCTGGGCGCTTCCTACATGATCTTGAGAATTTCTTGGTAATTGAACGGGAAAATGTGTATTCAAATTCACGAAATTATGAAAACATTTTATTCATACTAAGTATATGAAATAAGATACTTTTCTTACGTCGAAGGTTGTAGCGAAGAATTTCACATTTATTATACCATGTATAATTGCGATAATTTCCTTAAATCACGATAAGAGTGTGAGTATGTTCATAACGTAAATACTTCCATAAGTGTCGAGAATATATTAACACACATAACTTTCAGTACGGGCCAGGCCAGTTGGAAGTGTAAACTTATTGACTAAGTAATACGGTCACTTCTNTAACACACATAACTTTCAGTACGGGCCAGGCCAGTTGGAAGTGTAAACTTATTGACTAAGTAATACGGTCACTTCTTTGTCTTATTGTTCTTGAGCAATGTACTTACGCAATATAGAAAAAATTTGAGCAAATAACAAGCTATTTTCCAATTACTGATTTTCAAAAGTTCAATGCAAAGGAGAAGAAATAACTTGGCTTGCTTTAGTGCAACAAGGATTACCAGGAACGTTATCTGTAGTGAAAGGAATAGAGAGGGGGACACTAATGGACCTCAGTGGTAATTGCCTAGAACAGAGGGTGCAAAGCCACACAAGAAAAATAATTCCCACAGAATCCGACAGCGATCAAACGAGTTAATTAGAGAATGCGAGTTAGATATTTTAACGCACGAAAAAATGCTCCCGGTTGCAGAATAAAAAAATATATAATAATCCACTTTGAATTTACGTCATTGTTTCAAGTGATGGCGAGTAAATCCGCTCTTGATAAACAATCTACATTACTGTCACAATGAAAGCCACACTTCCTTCTGGGAATAAATGGGATATGCTTCAGGGTACTAATAATGGTCAAATTGAAAAGAATAACTGGTGAAGAATTTAACACACCTTTGTTTACCGAGAGAGAATCCCATGTTTAGACGAAGTGGTACAATGGCTCAAGTCGCAAGGCTGTGGATAGACTGTACGCACATGTGAATTATCATTATTACACACACGCTATCATATCTACAAAACAATCCCTTTTTTCTCCCTAGTGAGGCGACGGTGTTGTAATAGTCAGACAACTCGTATCCCACCAAGGCGAATCGGGTTTCATTCCCGGTGGGGTCACTTCGATTTTCGCATGTGTGAAACCAGGTGGACCTTGCCGTTTGCCAACGGCTTTTATCGAGAACCCCATATTTTTCGCCCTTGTATTCCGCCACAATTCCATTTGAACTTAATTTCTGCCCTTACCGGCGCTGAATACCTCACAGTTAAGTGCTGACCTGAAGCTCTCAAATCTCTCTGGTTAATGCGTTATTAGCACGTAGGCACAAATAGGCAAAGAACACGTTTACGATTTTATTTGAGGGTAAGATTTACTTCAGTTAATGTTAATTTCAGTAACACTACAATTAAGTTCAGATTTAACTATATATGTCCTAGAGCAGTATTTCCCAAAGTATGGGTCGCGACCCACTGGTGGGTCGAAGACTAAAATTTGGTGGGCAACGAAAAATACAATTATACATAAACATATGCATGAGTTATAAATGTTATAATTTAGAACCTACACAAATGCAATGCAACTGTCAATCAGACGTAAAATACTACGCAGAAAACGTATTTAATGTGACCCCCGCCACAACGCCGCCACCCCCGCTGCCACCACTCACGCCAACCAACTCGCATAATGCATTATTTAAGTAGGTCCTGAACTTTGGAATTTTTTTAATGGGTCGCGGTTCATGGAACTTTGGAAATCACTGCCCCAGAGGAATCTGTTTGCAAGAAAAACGCAATGAAATCATCTGCTAAACTGGTGTGTTATAAAAACGTATATTCCCTGAAGCAATACTCAATACACGGATAACAAAGAATCGAATAATGCTTTTCTTCAAATAATGTCGACCATAATGGTGAAACACCTTTCGTCAATTGACCGTCGAAACGTCCTAAACGTCTTCGCGTCTAAGGGGTATAATACTTCGTAGTCAGTAGCTTGTAACAAGGCAACATCAACAACGATATTCTGTAACTTCCTTCAAAGAAAACAGGCGTTAAGCAATGAGAGGTTCTGAGAAATAATTTATATACGCGAATTACTCGCTAATAAAATTTATAAATCTCTTGTCTACCACACAAAGTTAAGTTTTATTTATAAAGCGATTTCTTCCTAAATGAAAACTTTTGAAACCCTTCCTATTTCCTTCTTCCTTTACAGTACGTACGTCCACAACCTCAGGTAATAATCAACGTTGCCAAATACCTAATTAAATGTGTCCATGTGATGAAAAAAGTTACACAGTTAATATATTAGTAATGCAAATATAATTTAAATATGTCAATACGTGAGCGACTGTTTTTAATATGTGATCCATTATAAATATAATTATATTAACATTAAGTTAATAACCTACGTTGGCGAATGTAGATTAAGGCCCATAATTCCTCTGCCACTCAAACATTATTCAACCGTGCCAGAAATTCAATATAAGCTATATTAATCAGAGTACACGAGAGATGGCGCTGGCGATCGGTATTTGAGCACATAAATGCCGGAGGGGGTGAGTTTTAATGGAAATGAAGCATTAAAAGAATGCAATGGTGAAAGTAATGGAAGTAGTCCGAGGAAATGCGTAAGCAAGAGATAAAATTCGTGAAATTCTCAAAAAGAAAAACCAATGTCCGACCCAGCCATAAATCAAAATTTTTTGATGTGGATTAAGAAGTTTGGGTGCCCAATTCACCGGCAAACACTTACTTAGAAAAGATTCATTAAAAATCATTCTAATTATTATCCTACAAAAGTCAATGTGTGCCTTACTCTTACACACAGAGTTATCTATTTTTATGTTTTCTATGATTTCTTTAATTGTGTGTAAATAATGGTGAAACAAACACTTTACGGTATTTCCGTACGTTCAGTTACACAAATAAAAACTTGCATGTTTTGACTGTAACATTTCCGATGAACATATAATTTCTACTCTTGTAATGGACTTATATGTGACGAAATAAATGCTTTCATGCTGCCTCAGTCATGACTAAAAAATTGTTTTAGCCAGAAATTTTCAACTTTGACAGTTATGTCATCATTTAAAGGAGTTTTAATCTAAAGACCCCTTTGGTTTCATGAATTTCTACATTCTATCTTCAAATATTTTTATAGGAAGAAAGGTTTTTTCGCGATATAAGAGTTACTTTTTAATTAAAAGAAGTGTCAGTTTCTCAGTTATTGTTTTAATTGAAAATTGTACAAAAATTAATTATGACTTATATAAATTGAGTTTTATTTCGTAACACATAAATTTCCGCTTTGCACTTAAAGGAGCATTTGTGTATCTACGTTACAGCAAAATTTTCAAATAACTTACAATGCACTAGGCATACTTTTTAACAACTCCGTGCAAATGACAACAAGACCGGTAAACGAGTACGGAATCTCTTGATACTCGTTTGGAGGAAAAACTGCTTCTCACTAGGAAAACAGTAAGTGAACANGGAATCTCTTGATACTCGTTTGGAGGAAAAACTGCTTCTCACTAGGAAAACAGTAAGTGAACAGCAGAAATGCAACTATGCGAAGACAGTAGAACAGCTTGCAGTGAACTTAAGAAGCAAAATTTTAATGTATTTAACTTTATTAATTTTTGGTAATAAATGAATTGCACATATTTTCCAAGTGTTTAAATAATAGTGAATCGGCTATATCACTTGGGTTTATTGGCGCTATATATCTATTTAGATTTTTGGGGGTATTTACGTCCCAATACATCGTTATTGGGAAATATAGTAGTTGTCGGAATTGTTCAATTATAATACTTATTTTTTTTATTAGAAAGGGACAATGACTGGAATGTACACATGTTGATATTGTGAATTGCCACACTTAACGCACTTGTTTATTTCTGCTAAAACATCGTCCTGGAGAGTTCCAAGTTTGTAAGTGAACTATAATCGTAACTTGTCTTTCTAAATTTGCATCCACTTATGCCACATGATTATATATGGTGTGGATGAAATGAGTATTGAGCGCTGTTAATTGCATTTTCTGAAGTCACCGATCTTTGAACATTGTTTTTTTCATGACATTCGTAGACACCCACAATAAGAAATCACTCCCTTCTCTCTCAGAGTACCACAATATAAAGTACCAAGTAAAGTAAATAATAAATAAATAAAAAATTAACATTGCTGAAAATTTCAACACCAACTATGACGTAGAAAACGTACAGGCAATTGATAAATTCAAGATTCTGGGTATTGCATTTCCTCTTTGCCACAATAAAATAGGATAAATCTCTGTGAATTTAATAAGTCTCATTTTCCATTTCTGATCGGTGTGGAAAAGCGTTTCGCTATTAGATAGGTTTATTTCAGAATACGCTGACTTTAGCAACGAACGACCTTATTTCACGTTCAAACGGTTTGGACAGGTAAAAAGAAAAAAAATGCGAGACTTACCCGCTAGGGAACACCTCTGGTCGCTGGAATTATAGGCGCCAGTGTGGAGGATGGACGGAACCACATCAAAGGTGTTAGCTAATTAGGTAGACGAAGGTAACTGCTGCTGAGTCTCCCAAAAGAAAGGTAAAAGGGAAGGATATGTCTTTGTGCTCTAGTTGCGCAGCTGAAATGATCTACTTATTTGAGAATAATTTAAAAACATTAAGTAATTGCATGGTTGTTTAGTTTTACAAACCAACCGCGTTTTGCATTCGTACGTGTATGCGGTGGAATTGGTTAAAAAAATTTTTTTTTTTTTATGGAACATGATACTTTAAATGAAATAAATTTTTATAGTGGTATGATTTGATATACAAAAGGAATTTGCAGTTGGATAAATTACTTAACTATTTCACATTAGTAATACCGCGGGAAAACCTGTTAATTATACGAATTATTTTTGAAAGATTTGCATATAATATACATAAGCGTCTTGATTCACTTACTTTAATTCTGAAAAAAACCTAATCTAAAAGGACTAAGTGTTTGGCAAAATTTTTTTATTACTCTGACACTTTCCTTCATTTAATACATCATGTGCAAAAATGTATTGACTCCCGGGCAATTAAAGTAGGATAGGAAATAAACACGTATTTATGTTATAGCAAAACATGGCTATCGTTTTATTGTAAATTCTGCACGTGATAAAATTTGGAAATATACTAAAAATAATACATATTTGTTGAATGAGTCGTAAGCATTGGGATGTTTTGGAAAACTCTTAAGTATTTCATAACAAGAAATGATTCTCATAAATTATCTCATTTATATTGCCAGAAAATGTATCCCTGAAAAAAACTTGTCCTTTTACACTTATGTCAATAGAAGAAGGTATCACATCAATTGAAACATATTGACTACTAAACAAAAATATTTACAAAAAAATCAACGGTAAATTTTTTAATGTAGCAACACAGCTGGTTGCAAAAACCATGAAAAGCAGCTTAAAAATTCCATAATTTTAGGCCTAACTAATGTTTCTTGCTGTGGCTAACAGAAACCAATGTGAAAAAAAAATTTTTAAGTGCCTATAGTATAATAATTAGCTGGGAATAAAAGTAGAGTGAATCTGTCACATAGGTATTAACAAAGTAGTTATCGTCACCATAAAACACTACAAATGTGCTAATTTTTCTAATCACAAATGAGTAAGCCTCTTATTCTTTTAAATATATATCCGACTCTGGTGTTGGTATTTATAATTAAACTGAAAATCTGCTAAGATAACCATTCCATATCAATGTTGAGAGAGTTCGGTAATGTTGTAGTATGGTAAACGGTGGAAACTGCAACTTGACTACTCTGATTCCAAATTTTTTTTTTCAGTTACGTTGGCGTTAAATTTTTTTAAATCATGCTATATATAGGTTCTAAATAAATAAATACATAATTTCGGCACTGCATTGAGTGATCAATAATTGCGTAACATTGGTTTGGAATATTTTTTAACGTAGTTATACTTCTAGAGGGGAAAACAATCAACATGATCTACACGACCATACCACGTAATAGGTTTTGCTTTATAGTTAATGGACCTAGTAATAACAAACAATTTAAATTTTAAACGCAGTTTATTGTACGCAATGTGTCATTATTTGGATAACATGTATCCGTATCCATTTCCATAAAGTCAGATATAATTTACCGAATAACAGTTTTGTTATCTCCACCCGGAATGTCATTAATCTTCTCCTGGCCAGAAGTATTGGAGTTGCACTTCTTATAATCCCCCCTCCCCCTTTTTATCATGCGAGGCAAATGTTGGTTCCATTACCTAGTATGTATAAATTTTGATCGCTCGCCAAATATATGAGTGTGTTATTACAATTTCGCAAAGTAAAAGGGCTAAACCCGGTTCGTTAAAGAATGGATGTTTTAATTAAAAAACAGTTAATTGTGAAGCTCTAATTTTATTTACAGTAACTATATGCAAAATTGCCTGTGCTAAATATCTCGCAGTAAATTTCTGTAATTTTCTATTTACAATTATTGAAATCATTCAATACAATTTACAATCGCCTCACAAAATTAATGTTTTTAAATAATTAAAACCAATCCCAATAAACATTATATCAAAACCTACTGAACTACATTATAAATTATGTCCTTATTTTACAGATGCAATATTTATAATAAAGTCGTTAATACATGATCATAAAGTCCAGCATCAGTTCAGCCCGTGTCCCTGAAGTCCGCAATTTTCTAGAAATATCCGAGCGCTCTCCTACAAAATAGTCTGCACTTAATGTATTTTACGCCATCTCGTCCGTTCCCACAGGAAACACCTCGTCCGCCGTCTTCTCGCAATCTCCCGACGTCATGCGTCCACTTCACCTTTGTCTCTCGCTGCACCAGACTTCGTTCGGTCACTGCACTCAGCTAGATGGCTTCTACCAAAAGACTGCTAACCCTCGGACCACTGCGTTATTTGTAGTTTCGTAGGCGATCGCCCAGAAATTTCCCTAAATGTTGTGTATCGCTGAGGGTTTTAGTTCCCCGAATATTCTCGCGCATCCTCTAAAGTCGTTGGCTTCCCCAGAAAGACGGGCGGAGGAGGGAACATGACGTCTCCCAGGCCAGTTGTCAATCATTACCAGCCATCCGGCGATGGCACCGTGATCAAGTGTGCCTGGGGAGAGAGGGTGTCGAGGCTGTCCACCCCCCACAGATCCGAGTCCACGCATAGTGCCCGTGCCCCATGTGGCAGTCGGCTTGTTACACTGCCCCTCCTTAGACCTTTTCGTCCCGAACAGACTGCCCAACATCTGGACCTACGCACAGCGCTATTCAGTCTATGTTGGCAACCTAAGGCTTCACTAGAGAGCCCTGTCGACAAGTCCGGTAGACCACAACATTGATATGTTTCAGGATCCTGTGCGCGCCTTCCCAACATTTCTATAGCTTCGTGCAGTAACAATACCGCCTTTGAGGATTGTACAACCACACCAGCTGTCCTTGAAAAGTGGCTTCAGGCATTACCTTACTACATCGTGTTTCCATTCCGTCATTAATAATTTTAAGCTGCCTCCGGGCTAATTCATGAATGTCGAATAACTATTCTCGTAGGTTTAATGGTATATTCTGGGGTAACTGCTTTTTCTTCTACTGGATGTCCGAACAGCTCTCCCCCAAGCAGTATCCTTGAAAGTGTTACTCCTGTAGACTAGTTGACTGCCGAACAATATGCCAGAATTAATTACGGCAACTTGAAGTACCAATATTGCTGGTTGTCCTCCACGAAGATCGCCAGATACTGTCCCAGGTTACGATTTAGCCTCTAGATCATCCCATCCGACTGATGATGTAATTATGTGGTACCAGGTTTATCATTC
>NQII01004494.1:189045-203276 GCA_002778355.1 Clitarchus hookeri
TTAACGCCCGGCTTCTTTCCATTCCGATATTAAATGCAAGGTGAAGTCACGTAGCTGATCACTTCTAACATACTTATCGTCCCATGTAGGTGATCTACCGCAAGATACAGAGCCTTGAATTCTTGTTCTCCTTACCTTATACATAATATTTTACAGTCTCCTACACAGAAGCACTATATGGCTGAAATATAGCTGATTTATGGCCGATTCACAGTAAATTTAGCATTGTCTCCATAATCTGAATTTTGTATGTCGTAGAGCAGATCAAGATAAAGTTGCGCGTATGTGTATGTATTAGCCTATATTAATATAAATGGAATATGTACAAATAAAGAGAATTTGATCTTATTTGAGCTTATGAATTTATATGCCCATAACTAGGTCATTTCGAACTGGTTAAGATTAATTTAGGGCCTGTTTTCAGTAAAAAAAATTTTTAGGTGCGGCGATTTAAAATCATAAAATTTAATATGTTTAAAACACGTCGCATGCTCACACACCATATAAAAATTTATGTTATATTATATTTGTAGTAAATTCTCAACTTATACTTTACAGCAGTATCAAGTGTGATCTAGGAGGAAAAGTCATTTTTCCGGAAGTGAAAGGAGGGATTAGTTATAGCAAAAAGTTCGTTTACGTATGTGTACTATCCCAAATAGTTTCCAAAATACAATCACTTTTGTGATTTTCTTTCACAGTGACGAGTACGTAAGAGTCAAAAGTACATTTTCGCATGTGAGTGTCGTGCCAGACGATACCACTGATTGGCGGGTTTTTGTAGGGGATCTCACGTTTCCCCCGCCCTTGCATTCCGGCGCTGCTCCATACTCAGCTCACTTCACAATAACCGGCTCTCAAGACCTCTATGCTAAGAGCCACCCAAATATCTCCACTGCACTTCACTCATTAATTCCGCCATCTACATCAATAGATTGTTTGCTCTCGTGAGAAAAATTCCGTGTTTCTTGTCAAAGGGCATCTGCACATTCTCTGGTTGAGCACATAATCAATTATACGAGCTATATGTCCATTATGTGTAGCAAACTTTCGTTTGTACATTTCACTCTTGATCCAACCCCTTACACACAATTCTAGCATACATTAGTTTTGGAGATCGTGGTGGCCAAATAATGAGACAACCACCAGCAATCCAATGATTGGTAACATAAAGTCGTGATGATGTTTCACAAATATGGCAGACTGTAAAAGAGTACCGCCAAGTTAAATGCTCGTAGCCATCGGTGTGGCTAAAGGAATTTTCCCTAGTTGTTTCTCTAATATAAGCCGCAGAAATCTCAAATATCCGTGTCCTGTCATTCGATGATCTAATATAACGGGACCGATCAACGTGTCAATAAAACTGCACGACCCATTGATACAGAAACGTACTTATAAATTTGTTTCCACAGCAGAATGCGAATTCTCTTGCGACCCTTCGACTACTGTTATACGTCATTTTGACCCCATCCCGGTTGAATGAGGCTTCGTCAATACATACCAGCGTTGGAAAATTTTCACGACTGCCACGTAACCAATGACAGAATTTGAGGCGAATAGCACCTTCCCCTACGAGATGATGTTACACAAGCTCTGGGTCAAAAGCGTACACGTCATCATTATGCAGTCTTATCCTTACACGTGTTCGTAATACGAGATTTGCAGAAAGTCTACGCTTGCAAGTGGTTGCGATACGCTGAACAGTAGTAGTATGGCTGCAAACCATACATGCCATATGTAAAATATAATTCTATAAACCAGAAAGGGGGAAGACAAGCAGTTGCCGACGATGACTCTACACACATGACATGAAATTGAATACAGTGAGTGTGTGAAACACACTTGCAAAAGAGAGAGATACAATACCACAGTAGCATTAATAACACTTGCAAATGCACTGAAACCGTGCACCCATTAGCATGTGTGGAAAAAAAAGGAATTCATGAATGGTATACCTGGCAAGACTATTTGCATGTGATCCAGCATACCGCAGAGAAAAAAGCACGTACAGGACGTGCTTGTAAAATGCCTGGAAAGACTACTTGTCNTGCAAATGCACTGAAACCGTGCACCCATTAGCATGTGTGGAAAAAAAAGGAATTCATGAATGGTATACCTGGCAAGACTATTTGCATGTGATCCAGCATACCGCAGAGAAAAAAGCACGTACAGGACGTGCTTGTAAAATGCCTGGAAAGACTACTTGTCTTGCTACTTGACCTGGCAAGGAGAAGACTGCAACTGTTGCATGAGCTACAGTACACTGAATCAGACTGCGCGGGACAATAAAAAGTATACCTGGCAAGCCATCCTGTCTTGCATGGGCTCCAGTATACTACAGGAATAAAAAGCATATAATCTACCTGTCAATGCTAGGGACTTTCCTCTTGAACGAGCTACAGCATACCTGACATGCCAGCAACACACTTGCATGTGCTACAGCATACTTATCGACATATATGACTACCTAAAACCTCGACAATATACATGACAAACGGAATACGACGACGCATGTACGTGCTCCTGAACATGCAGGGAGAAAAAGCACTCTCTCTGGCGACATACATAACTATGTAGGCCTGATGCAGAGCTGAATTTCTTATTAGGCCTGATAACCATAGGGGACGCTTTGTATGCCACCATCCAGGACTTTCTGTTTATCATTCATCCACAAAAGAGCCAGTTTGTTGGTTTGTTCTGTGTACACATAGTGGTGGTACGACCTAATACCTGCGACCTCCACTCTCATACTCTCATACAGCGCTGGGCCAAAAGGATGCGCCGATAATCATCAAACGTTATCGTCTTTTCAACTACCCACATTGTATCCCCTTTGCGCGTTTCCCTACCGTATTCAGGCAGCGGTACGCATACAGTTTCACCCTCAACCCAACAAACTCAATCATCTCGTAACCCGCACACTCATCCTTGAACTTCCCAATCACCTTAGAATTGGTAGGTGAGTAACAAAGATGAATGCTCGGGTAGCTGCTGGTGTCAAACTCCGACATGAGTTTCGGGTTTATGGCGAGTTCACTGTAAAAGTCAGGGCAGGCAATCTCTATTACAAAGTTATCAGTATCTATGTCAAGGAGGTTTACACTGCCACCATACTGCACTCGCATTGCATCGTAGTAAAATCTGTACATTAATGTTTTTGACAGGTCGAGTATGGCAAACCCAGCGTAAATGGTCTTGTCAAACACAATGCTCTCTTGGCATAATTTGACTAGGGACAATGTGTTATCGTAAATAGTCCTGCATTTTAATGCAGGCTTTGCGATGAGTTTCTTCACCCGAACTTCTCTACACACGAGTTCCATACGCTGTCGTTTGTATTTATTTTCCATAAGTGTGCCGTACATTACGTTATTCATTAACATGTAAAAGTCCTTCTCGAAAGCGTTTGTGGCCGCCTGACGTTTCTCCGTATTCAAATCTATATAAGGCTTATCCCACAGCTTCTGTAGGAATTTAAGGACTCTGTAAAGAGCCTTCAGCTGTAACTAATGAACCAATACTTGCTTAAAAGTAACATAATGTACGATATAATGAAGCTCGCTTTCCAGAGACGACATAAGTTTTGTTTGTTTGGACCCGGGGGACACTCGTTCACTGGCAAGAATGGAAGATCCATAAGCGCTTCGTGAAGAGCGCAAGGGTACTTACTCTATGTCTACCTCCAATATGCAGCCGACATATCCATCGTACAGCACACTCATCACATCGATGTTAGTGCTGGCCCATTCGAAACTGCCATATGTGAGCAGCAGAGACATTGCCCACCCATATAAGTCATTGGCATCTACATACTGCAGGTAGGTTGATGGCTTGTGGGCATTGTATATGTCTGGTATATGCCTATTGTTGGCAACCATGTGCTGCTAAACACATTGAGCCACTCCTCAGTTTGGTACGTAGGAGGGCGTAAAGTACTATTATTACATTAGTATTAGGTAAAACAAAAGACAAAAATTTTTTGCCACGGCATAAGACCTCCTATATACCAAGTGTGAGATGCTAACTTACAGCTAACCCAATATACAAAATAAAATGTCACAATTACTTTGCAGCATTATTCAAAATAAAAACGAAATATGTCCTAATAGTATTAACCTATTTTTATCATATCCGTGCTATTCAGTGTTTTGTATAGTTCAGTAATCCAAATAGCATAATATTTTACAACAATTAATGTTATGTTATCTGTAATATCAAATATTCTGTAAAATGTTGAACGTTTGCGAATAAGCCTGGACATCAAACGATAATAAAACGAATTTTTTATGAAAATGAAACTAAAACTTTTAATTTGATGTAATAATCAAGATGCATTCAACTGACTAATATGTTTTGTTTTTTAAGTGCAAACTATAATAATGCCGAGTGGCGTTGGTGTGTATGTGTAAACAAGCTGATATGTGTGTATTAGTGTGTAATGTGTAATACTGGCCGAGGGTTAGTGTGTTGAAAGTGTGATGGTGTTGTTTATATTATTACTGTCGGAGTACCAGCGCACTCCAAGCATGAATTTGCTAAGAGTTGTCATTGAGACACCTACGGCGGTAAATGTAATGTATCGCGGTGCATAATGTTTCCTCACCCCTGATTCGAATATTCCTATACATGCTCCAGCTATGGCCCGTCATAAAGGCTGTGCTGTCAACTCATAAAAACCATTTATTAGTACAATATTCTCATAAAACAATAACACACTTGTGGGAAAATTATACATCTAAAATTAAGACCTTAACAATATAAATTGCATTCCTGTAAAAAAATTTATTTTTTCTTCAAATTATAAATTGAAATGTAAACATTTTAGTAGTTAGAAATAGAGTACTCGGACGCAGGATCATGACAGGGACACAGGGATACAAGATAGGTAGAATGCAAGAGCAGGAGGAATGCATACGCAGGAGGACTATTTTTTCCCTTTTCTGCCTCAAAATGGCTAATTTATCCTACTAAATGCCACTTTATCCCCAAAAAAGACCCTTCTTCCACCCGAAATTACCCTAATTTCCCTCCAAATATAATTTTTTCAAAATAACTTCAATGATTCCACAATTCGGCTAATCGACTCCTTTTGGCAATGAGGAGTTGATGAGTTGAGGAGTCACCCACCTATCATACTTCATGCTCTTGCATTCATGGCCTATGCTAACTTATAAGCATAGTTGGCCATAATTCCCGAACCAGCCATTTTGGCAGCCAGTACATTCTGGANATGGCCTATGCTAACTTATAAGCATAGTTGGCCATAATTCCCGTACCAGCCATTTTGGCAGCCAGTACATTCTGGAACATACCAATCCATGGCGGCCCAGTACATTTTAGAACATACCATCCTATGGCGGGCATTTTGCCAGCCAGTAAATAAAAACTTATTAAAAAATTTATAACATTTTTTAAAAAAATATTGGTGGTCATATTGGATGAGGCATGCAATGACATGGCTGCCATTTTTCCAGCCAGTACAAGTTGTTTTCAATGGCAGCGGCCATTTTGTTAGCCGGTAAATAAAATAAATGTATGTAAAATAAGTCAATTTTTTTAAAAATTTTCGGTGACCATGTTTGCAGTAAATACAAGTTGGCGGCCATTTTGGCAGCCAGTAAATTAAAAATATGTGTGTAAAATTAAGTAAAACATTTTTTGTTAATTATTGATGGCCAATTGGATGGTGCCACCCCTCTGTAGCGGCTGCCATGTTGACATTACCACCTCAGCAGCAGCAGCGGCCATGTTGCCAGCCATGTTTGCAGTCAGAACAAGTATTTTTCAATGGCAGCTATTTTTTGCCAGCCAGTTAATTAAAAAAAAGTATAACTGTTTTAAATTATCAGCAGCCATATTGGATGCAGTGTCACCCCTGTCTCTTCGTCGTGACCCCTCCGTAGCAGCAGCCATGTTGGCACCACCACCACCACCCTTCTAGCCATTAAATCGTGCAAGGCTGCGCATATTGAAGTGTTTTTTTTAAGTATTTGATTAGCAGCATAATTAATTGAAAGTATAAAAAAATAAATATGTTGTGTTAGTGTCTTATGTGTTGAAGATGAATATATATTCCTAATTAAAATACTTTCAATTATCTCAGCCCATTTAAAAAGTACTTGATTAGCAGCATAATTATAAATTAATTAATTGAAAGAATATAAAAATAAACATGTTGTGTTATAAAAAAATAAATAAAAAGCATGACACTACGCCTTTTATTCAACACAATACGTACACACATTGTATTTCGCAGTAAGCAAACTTAATTTAATGCCAAAAGTAAACAACTTGGAAAATTAATCATGCCGATTTAATATCTGCCATAAGTGAATATTGTTAAAAAAATTGAAGGTTAATAAACTTGGCACATAAAAAAATACGTGAAACGAACTGACAATGTAAGGTGCCACCCCCATCCCACCATTTGCATGACATAAACATGCAGACGGACCCAAATTAAATGAAACCAAACTGACCAATAAGGCCGACCAGGCCAACTTGTCAGCAAGGCTAACAGATCATGCCAAACGATCACACCGACCGACCAGTCATATCAACAAACTATACAAACATACTGGCCATCCCAGATTACCATAACGATCATACCACCCATACCGAGTTTACCGAGCATACAGGCCATTCTGGCCATCTCNTTACCGAGCATACAGGCCATTCTGGCCATCTCATCTAACCAACTTAAAAGGCAAGCCATACCAACTATCAAGACCCATACACTAAAAAGACCGATGAACAATACCTGCCAATTGAACCAACTAAATTATTAACCCAGACATAGCCACCAGACCGAACAACACGACCTACCAACAAGACGCGAATAGCCGAACAGACCAGACTAAACAACCATATGAATCATGCACACTGCCAACACCAACAGACAATGACAACCAATTTCGAAACACGATATATAACGCGAATCCCATTGCAAAACAATTCGCGAGAAACTTCACAAAATGTCTCACCCATCGCGACATGCTCTCGTCGAGTTTGGACAATCGTGACTTGATTCGATACATGGACACGATGGGCGAAATGTTTAGCGAAGTAAGGTTATTTAGGGATTGTTGATGTATAATTTTGATGACTAATAGTTAATGATTTCTGTAGAGAAAAGTTCTTGAGTTATGTTTTTTTGAGAAATATCTGAGTTGCCTTTTGAGAGTTCACTTTGAGTCTTCGGTTAAAAATTTTTTTTTGAGCAATATGTGTCATCTGGTTGTTCTCCGTGTTCAGTTGAGCTTGCAGGTTGGTGATTATTGTCAGATGGCCTGGTTGGTTCATATAGTTGTTAAGTATGAGGATAGTTAATATGGACAATCTGTATGGTTGGCCAGTTTTATTGGTTGATCTGGATAGCTGGTGTGAGTGGTCAGTCTGTTCGGTTGGTACGACAGGTATGATAGTCAGTATTGGAATTTTGTATTATCAGTATGGTAGATATTTATTGTCGGTTATCTGCATGGTCAGACACCTAGAGACCAATGGGTACTGTAAAGTTATAAAACGGGTGATTTGTAGAAATTTCAGTTCGTTCGCAGTAGCAGATAAGTAGAGATAGTCTCGTCTGGCTTCTGTGGCTTCACTTTTAGAGCATATATCTAATTCGGAGTCCGCGATATCTTCGACTATCACAGAGCTAATGGGGTTCACGAAAATGGCATAGGCTTATTGGCGTGGGTTGCCTACAGCAGCTTCATCAGCATCATAAACACAGTTAATTCTGTCGACTTCAAAAGTACCATTCACTCCTTTGGATTTACCATTGTGTGAGGTTTGTACATTACAATCAAATTCTTCATACATGATACCGAGAGCACCAACGACTTTTTCGGATCCAACATCATTAAGGACATTGTCGACTTCGTCAAATTGTTACAAAAAATTAACTTAGATTCATGATGCAAGGAAGCATCAAAATATCCTTCCTGTGATATGAAACAATGTGCCAACTGCAAAAGCCTGTACAGACATAATAATACAATGAAACTCTATCAAGAACTTCAAAAAGTTGGCGTTCCCACACCTATAAAACAACCTTTATTAGCAGTAGGTGAAAACACAGCGAACGAATTCGACCTGAAAATTCAGCATTCATAGGCATCTTAAAGGATTATGTGTTTGAAAATTATTTTATGAGTACGAAATTTTTATATTCACATATGAATCACCTTAAGTAAAGATTAATTAATCATTTAACAGAAGAAGTTTTGGAACTCCCCATAAAATGTAATGTTTTGCATGATTAATCTTCAGCCGTTGGATGAAATTCAGCCGATGAGCATTCAATGCCGTGAATGTACCACTGCACAACTATGATAGTACCACAGAGGCTGTATAGGCGTTGCAAGAGAGACTTTGACATGAAGAAAAGAAGTATGTGGCCAACAATTCAAGATATATGCTTGCTAGTGTAGACTGCCTGGAGCTGCATAATAGCATATTTTGTGCATTACATGAAAAATGGTCGTGGTGCTGGAAAGACAATATAAAATTTGTACACTATAGAAGTTCTCTTTTTCGTTATGTCTGTAACTTTATGAACGTGAAAATATGTAATATTTAAATAAAATAATATTTTTTCTCGTTGTAAAACCTGGCCCTGTTATGGCTATTTTTCTGATAGTCAGTTATAATTAGGGGTTAACGTCCAAATTCGGTATTACAAATAGAAAATTTCAGAACATATTTATTTGGTACACATTAATAACATACTGAAAGTCCCAAAGAATACAGCTTGGGAAAATGTCCACCATGTATGATTTTACTATGGGTTTATAAAACGCTGAATAAGAAGTAATGGAGTGACCTACAGTAGTCATTATTTTTCTTTGGCTTCGTTACTGAAATGATTAGTACTTAAGATGCTCACTGTCACCTGTACACACAGCATGTTTTATAAAATTGCCGACAAAGTGAATTTCTGAATACCCAAAAAAGTATCTTTTTAAATTTCGTTATGGGACTTGTGGCAGAAGGATGTCCTAAATGTAAAAAAAGTTCCGAAATAATAGTTGTAGAGAAGGAAAAAAATATATAGTTATTATCCATATAAGTTTATCCGTCTTCACGAATTATCAATATTGCAAAACATATACACCATATGGATTTTCCTGCACCATTATTAAAATTAACACAAAAGTAATAGAATAAACTAAAGTAACAATAATGTTTTCTGATAGTTCCTATAAAATATTTAGCACTGTGATTATTTTACTTTTAGCTGTAGGTGCACTAAATATCTTTATATGAGCAAAGGAACTCTTTTTACTTAAATTCTGTATGTTCTGTATAAATAAGAAAAGTGTTCAGAAACGACAGCAAAAAATAAAAGCAGCTTAATAAATTCCGCAAAAAAAAATTCCTATATTTAATTTGTTTTAATTCATACACTTATGGGAAATTAAATATGAACACCAATAAAGCGGCGAAGTAGAAATACTATATGCGCATGGGGCATTGATTGACGTCAGTACATGCAATGATTAAAAGTGCTGTGTTGTGGACAGAGTAAAAACCGCGTACTATGTGTAACAATTTCGAGCCTAAAACAACTGCAGTTGACTAAGTGAAAGAGTTCAAGCATCGGCCTGTGTGTAGTAAGCATTGTAGACATGCCATGACGACATAGGCGATTTACGAACTTTGAACGAGTCGGATCTGTCGGATCTTTCATTCCGGTCGGCTAGCGGCCATATTGGATTTGCGTGACCTTGACCTTGACCAGTGACCTTGGCCTTGTGTCCGTGACTTTAAATTTCCTGTAAACCTCCTTCAAGCCAAAAAACGTCAAATTAAAAAAAATTATTAGAAATATTTTATTAAAAAAATTTAAAAATTCATAACAACTATTTTTTAAGACGTACACGTTGGAGGTCCAGTGCTATATTAAGGACTCCTGGCACTAACGACAAACCCCAATTTTTATTGGTTAATTTGTTGGCTCCCTTCCAGCCCTTACCTCATCACACCATACATAGAGTCCATTTATTTTTAGTATCGCCCAATAGAGCGTACTGGTATTTTTTGTACATAAAACGAGGTAGTTTTTATTGAAAATGTGTAAAAAACTAAATAAAACACATAATATATTTTAAAAACTAATTTTTTTTCAGTAGTGTACAACATGAGAAACTAAATTTGAAAAATGCATAAACAAAGATTTATTATTTGCAATTTTCAGTTTTCACCGCTCAAAGTCAGCACCGGTGTACCAGGAATTACAGCGGACTGGAAAACTCCACCACTTGGCATACGACCACCCATTATACCGTTTCAGCACGTTCTCGACCTAATACACATCTCGAAACTTTGTAGGCTATGGATGTGAATATTATTCAGATCTTCAAGAATGTTGCTTCGCGGAGTGTAGTCTCGCATACGTCGTACATGAAAGAGTTCTGAGTTCAAATTCACTGTGAACCTNGAATGTTGCTTCGCGGAGTGTAGTCTCGCATACGTCGTACATGAAAGAGTTCTGAGTTCAAATTCACTGTGAACCTTTTCTCGAAGATGCGTTTCTGTTTGGAGATGCGCACCAGGTCACCAACCTTGGCTTTAGGACTGCGAAAGTCTCTCGTCTTCAGAATAGTGTACACAGCTCGAGGCAAGGAGTTGTCGTTCATCTCTTCGGACTTCATGCGAATGGTAGAGTGCACTGTNCTCGAGGCAAGGAGTTGTCGTTCATCTCTTCGGACTTCATGCGAATGGTAGAGTGCACTGTAAAATTATACTTGCATATGAGTTTTGAGAGTATATCCAAACACTTTTCGTTGCCATTTGCAGCGAAATATCTACACATATTGCCCTTCATAGTCCTGTTGAACATTTAAATGATAAATGCCTTTAGATTGCTTTACGTGGAATAGTGATGTATTTTATGTGTCTTCGTCAGGGCCTTGAATTTGGCATTGCAAAAATGCTGGCCTTGGTCGATTTGCATATTTGTTAGGACCTGTCCTTCCCGCAATACATCCGTTTTACATTATGTTCTCGATGACATGGCGTGAATTATCCAAATTGACAAGCCCGTCACATGCGAGTTTTCTATGTGCGTCGATGACGTCGGCTCTAAATGGGTCGTTCATTGCACATATCACGACGTTGCGGAGCGGCGGTAGTTCCGTCTCGCAGATGCATGCAGTTCATTGGCGATTCCCATTCGACTCATTGTATTTAGCCTCCCTCCTTAAGTTCTTCGATGAATGAATTTATCTCGTTAGTATAGGAGTAAAATCCAACCCCTTGCATAGAGGGCTGTAGTTGCAACCATTCGTAGAGTTCTTTGGGTCGTCCTAAGACATGTAGTCGATGATCTTGTCGTCGTCTATCTTCGTCAAAATTTCGCCACTTTTCAGTACTAGATCACAGAATATGTCTGCGAGAATGTCGATATCTTCATGATATTAATGCTTTAACCTACACCTGTCTCTCGATCGTTATCTTGGTAAAGTGCATGCGTGCATTCGAGCAACGTCATATATTCAAGCAGGTTGGATTCTGAAAACACTCTGGGCTCCTTAGGTAATATAAGTTTGTAAAATCTCCGGGGTTCCATGCATCTTGTAATCGCCTACTTAGATGGACCTACTGGTCGAAAAACTAGTTCATCAGCACCGAGGAAACATTTGTAATTTTGCCTCTATACACTGTACGTCGTATCGTTATTGCGACATCTGTACGACTGTAAGTATCAGCGAACCAGTGCATTGGGTTTGAGGGCTTTCTTCTGTATCATTTTATTGTGTGGCAAATCCACATCCGATGCATCGTCCCGATCCGTTTGCACATCATAACGTTTCCGCTTCTTCATAGGCTTAGCTGTATCGCCCATTTCGGTCTTCACGACTGGAGCTGATTCATCGTCCTCTCTGAGTACATCAAGATTAGTAACAGCCCAAAAAATGGTTCATTTCTAAGGTCAAGTGAATGTGTCTGGCTCTCTTGTCGAGCAAATACTTCCAGCGAAATAGATTGAATCGCTCTATTCAGGTCGTTAGTAATATAAGCCCTTGTACTGAACAAAAATGGTTACCTACTTTTGCCTTTTTTATAAATTTAGTTGCTGATTACAGCAAAATAATTTCCATTTTGTCCAGTCATTCGCTACAGACATCCAATATAGACCCGCTGTGTTACTGAACATCTATTTTCTTCGTGAGATGGTAAATCGACGTAGTGGATCTAAATATTAAATTTATTTCCAGGTTTTTCAGTTACCCTTCATTTTGTGCAGATGCCACATTCAATCTCAAAAATTTGCCTTTAAACACTCGTCACGTGCTCGTCCATGGCCATCAAAACGCGGACGATCTCGTTCTTGAAACATCCCATCTTCGTCCCGAGCTCGGATAGGTAGTTACAAAAGAATGAGTATTTTTTTCGGCCAACATANTCTTGAAACATCCCATCTTCGTCCCGAGCTCGGATAGGTAGTTACAAAAGAATGAGTATTTTTTTCGGCCAACATAATGCGCAATTCCAATATATTGACATAATACATTGAAGAACCAAAAAAACTGGTACACCTGCCTAATAACGTGTAGGGCCCCCCGAGCACGCAGACGTGCAGCAAGACGACGTGGCATGGACTCGACTAATATCTGAAGGTATGTAGGAGGCAATTCATACCATGAATCCTGCAGAGCAGTCCACAAATCCAATCTGCGCCTTAAACTCTTTCCCAACGTGTAGACAGTGCAAAAATGATTCTCGTCAGTCGTCGTTTGTCCCGTTCTTTCACGATTTTTTGCCGGCCGTAGCGATGTCGAAGATGTGATGTTTTACCGGGTTCCCGATATTCACGGTACACTCCACTTTACCAGCATGCGCTTGATCCAAATTTTATCACTACCTCTGAGATGCTATGTCCCATTTCTCGTGCGCCGACTATAACACCACGTTCAAGCTCACTTAAATCTTGATAACCTGCCATTGTAGCAGCAGTAACCGATCTAGCTGCTGACCGCTTCGCGTTACTCTGATTGGTTCCATGACTCTATTATTTGCATACCCACGCCTATACCAGTATTTTTGGCTCTTCGGTGTAAGTATCGAGGATTAAATGTTTGTTAGCACAATTCTGGGAACTTTCAGATTCATCAATCATTAGAATTATTCTTTCACCAGCATCGCAGGTTCCATCGTTTCTTGATTCGAGACATCTTCTGTCTTCATCTTTGTCAAGACGTGGCTTAGGTCTACTTTGCCAAATTTCGATATGCTCTAACTCATTCTCGACGATAAACTGGTCGGATACCCGTCTGCACCTNTAGGTCTACTTTGCCAAATTTCGATATGCTCTAACTCATTCTCGACGATAAACTGGTCGGATACCCGTCTGCACCTCCAATTTTATAGCGGCCAGTCCGACACGATCGTCAAAAATACGTACTTTAAATTAATTCCAGTACAATGCTGACAGACTTTTGAAATCGGATAATATAATTTCCGTTTTGTCGTGGTCATCGAACATATGTCGCAAATTCATAGCATCTCTGCGAATCAACACCAACACATTCGCATTGTTCCAGAGCAGCTGTTTGGGCAAGGGCGAATATGTCTGGCCGAGGTACATGTAGTTCACTTCCTCATGGTCTCCCATTCTAAAGTACTTCTGTGTATAAATTTGCTTCTCAAAAGCAATATCATCACAAACAAATATCGAGTTCTGCAATGCTTCGCTCGGTTGTACGACTGCTTCGTTATCGTTGCATGGGAAATAACCCACACCACCCATGGCCTGCATTACTCGTGAGAGTCGCTGGTATTTCAGTTGTTGGAGCGATTTTCAATAAACGTTCACGTTCTGGAAACGAATATTATTCTGTTCTTTCAGTAAACTCAACAGCACGCAAGTTTTTCCACAGTTTTTTAGTCCTGCGATGATGAAGAATACAGTATTCGGAGACAGGCTTCCATGTGGTGATGTGTAGAAGATAGCTTTATCGTCAGCAGAAATAATTTTGGGTAGAGTAACACCTTACTTGGCAATATGTAGTGCTACAAGATGCCCGAGGGGCGCATTTGAGTTTTTCGTAAATGATTGAGGTCTTAATAAAATAACTAAATTGGATTTTTTGTTATTTATTCACACAGCTATTATTTACAGTAATAAATTATATATCTCCATTATAACTTTTATTACTCAGTGAGAACAATATAAATCTACATAAACTCTAATTAAAATTATTCTTTATGTCTGCGTTGGGTCA
>NQII01004495.1:0-19398 GCA_002778355.1 Clitarchus hookeri
GCTAATATTTTAAGCTTCATAAGGAAGTATTTAACTGTATAATTTAAACATTCAATTTGAATATGCTCTGCTCTTGATAAGCCTAGGACAACTATAAGGTTTGCTGTGACAAAAAAAAATCATACTTATTATTTCATGTTCAGATTCGTTAATTCCTGGAAGCAAGATATTTCAATAGTCAGTCTTCTGCATTATTAATTACCACATATATAACTTTTCTACTAAAGCTTCTTTATTACATAATGTTGTCTCGTTTTTTTTTAATACGTTCACTGCCATAAAAATTTGCGCCCCGAGAATGAAAACATGGTTTCAATGGAAATTTTGAATGCAATTGTAAAGATGAAAGAAAAATGTGATTAAAATATCGCTGCATTAAGACAGTGTTGCGCCCACGACGTAACTGAATTCATACATCGAAGCAATACACAGTAAGCTGTAGGTTATCCCGCGGCACATTTTCACACAGTTGTTAAAAGTTTTGTTATACATCAGAAAATCGACATGGAGGAAGATTGCGTCCCATCTGTTCCCACAAATATCCTACGAACGACAAATCAGATGAATGGGCACGCCAAGAAAGTGTTGAACTGTGACGTAGACGATCCTGGGGAACCACAGCTGTGTGCGGACGAGCGATGTTTCACAGGAAATTGCTTCTGGTATCTCAGCCAGGAAAAAGTATGGCATGGAGCCGCAATATGTCTTTAATCTACCGCTGTGCGTTCAGCGACCCTCGTATTGCTACCAAGTACCAAACGACGATCACATGCGATGGTTCTTCAGACAATCACGCTAGTTGTGGAGAACATGGACTGCTGTAAATTTAGACAGGATTTATACCACTCATCAACGATCCAAACTCTGGCAAGTTGGTTAGTTGCCACCAAAGTAAAGCTTGTTTCGTCGCTAAAGATGATGCACCGCCAGTCCTTAGCATTTCACTTTGTTTTCTGCCAACCCCAAGCAAACTACAGTGGCGAAGTTTAGATGCCAGTGAAATAACAAGTAAATATCGTTGAGTGAGCGAGTGAAGCTATTTGGGCAGCTCTTAACATTGAGGTCTTGAGAGCCGACAAGGGTGAAACGATGTGAGTATGGAGCAGCGAAGGAATGCAAGGGCGGGGGAACACGAGATCCACAAGACCAGCGGAATCGTCTGGCACGATTCCTACATGCGAAAATTCAGGAGCAACCCCGCCGGGAATCGAACCCGGTTCGCCTTGGTGGGAAGCGAGTAGTCTAAACACTACACCACCGCGTCCCCATAAATATCGTCGACATCCATGTTTATCCTGTGGTAGGCACCTGTAAAAGATTTACAATGATCTAGCGAATCTGTCTCATGTCGCTGGACGGTGGAAATAAGTAGTAGTCACTTGCTCCGTTCGTATGTTTCTGGCATTCTGTCATTCATAATTTGTCCAAGACCACTCCACCGGCTATGGGTAACTTCGCGTGTCCACTGCTCCTAACACAATGGCTGTAAAGTCACAACGGTATGCATAGCAGGCAAATCTGCGCACGGCTGTCTCGTTATTCTTGGCATGCCTAACACTCTGGGGAGTACCGTATGATTCAGAACGCGTGAGCTGATCTAGATACTGCTCGTATGCTTCACCACATAGAGAGCGGGCGAAGCATTCTCGTACTAGGCACGTGTATGTGACATCGCTTGACACTTCGTGTGCATATTACCCGGCCGATGGTGCTTATTCACCAACTTTCACTGTTACCGGGTGATTTTCACAGGATACGCACCGTTTGTGACAATGATTATTATAGTCTTAGAAAATTTACTTCGGTGATAAAATGATACAATGCTTAAAAAACTTGATACGACTTGACTCGGTTTTCGCGCATGGTAAATCGAATGGATAGGGACAAGAATTCTAAGAAAGGGGGCATACTGGAAAAATGAAGGACTTGAACGAATCCCATTCTGCCCTGTGATATATTGTTGTGCGCCGCTGCTTCGCCTCCATGCCCTTCCTTCCTCCCACTCGGACGCGCCCAGCATTGTCCGTTACCCGGAAGTAGGGAGGCAGAACTCAGTGACGTCACTCATGTCTCTGGAATAACGAATGACTTGAGAGCCGTCACGCGAATTTCTTTGTCGTCGCCTCCCTCGGTGCGAATCGAGGTGCGAAGAACACCAGAACATCTCAGCTGTATAAGCCGCGGCAGGCCTCTATGTCGGCTGTATTTAATTTTCCAGTAGTTTTGGATGTGTGCGACCACCGGGACGATGGGCAACGGTGCAGTAAGTTGCGAACACATGGAAAAATATTAATTTATGGTAGTAGATATTTCTATGGTTTATGTGTAACTAATAAATGAAGAGTGCTGTAGCTAGTATAGAGACAGTGACAAGCACATTTATTATAATTCATATAGGCATAACATTTGCGCCCACTGAAAAGAATAATAATAGTTTATTGTTAATAGTTAGTACGTACAGTTATATTTGGTAAATAATTTGTGCATTTTTATACCGTTGTAAATAAATTAAGACAAAAGGTTTAAATATTTTATGTTTCTTAAGACCTGCATGCCTCACGAACCTGGATACGCCCTTTGCAATTTGCACCAATATTTTTATGTAAAATGTTGAATTTGTTAGATAACTTTTCTTTCCAGTTTTAAAAATTATTCTAGTTGAATGTTTAGAATACCATCTGGAATATCAATAGACAAAAATTGTTTACAGAATTGATTACTGAATTCGCCAGGGAAATAGTAACAGGAATAAAGGGTTTCAATAACTGTGCCAGTCAATTTACTATACATAAAGCTACTTTAAAACTATATATATGATAATACTGAGAAAAAACACTGAAATGACTAGAAAGCTAGAAATTCACAACTGTTTACAGCTGTGAGAAGGAACTAGCGTAAGCTTCGTCTTTATGACATCCAGCCATCGCAGACTCAGTAGTTTGGCAACATCCAACTATCGCATATATAGAATCTTGGCGACATCCCGCAACAAACTTAGCATCTTAGCGACATCCAGCCATCGCAGACCCGATATTTTGTTGACATTCCGCTTCCACAGACCTGATTCTGGCCGATGTAAATCCGGCATCAGCTGGCCGAAGTTAGTCGGCTAGATTTTACCTGTCCGATTTTGGACCATACCCCTCGTTATGAAAAATAGAATCCTAGCATGTGAATTTCAGGAATCATTTTAAATGTTACACTGATGAGGAGGAGCAATGTACCACTGTAGCTTCATCTGGAATTTTACAGTCTCAGTAGTCCATGAAAAATTCCTATATTTGCAATATTCGAACACCAGTACCTGCAAAACATTATTCACGATCAATGTGTACTCCTATGCAACCTGTAGTTATGGAAACATGTTTTCCCTCTGTTTCGTAAGCAAAATTTTCAATTAACGACGTACAAATCTGGTTTTATTTTGAAAGTTTATCTGTCTAAATTTGATTACTTTCTACCAGTAAAATCAGTCTGGTTTTCGTTGCAAACAGCAAAAAAATATGCCAATTTTTGTCAGAATGGCGCTATTCGCACCTTATTCTTAGTAACATACATAAGACATAACTAATCAGCGTGGAATGCCACGTATGCTGTTTACTCGTGCACTTCAATGAATAATACGTGTAGCGAAATACTTTCGAAAATGAATACCTACAACAACAAAGATCTTCTGTTTCAGATATCAGCAAGGATTCTGTGTCCTTGGTACGAGAAAAGATGAAACGCGATGTAGTGGTTTTTCCTGTGGTGCTAATGTGAACCCACATTTATTCAAAATGTCCAGAGAAACTGAAAAGTATTTCAGAGTCTTCGAAGGTCGTGTTCAACTAATTCTTCGCCCTTACATGGCGAGGAGGCTGGGTGGGTGACGGCTCACGCCCAAAGTATCGCCATGACCCAGGAATTGGGAACCGTTTTAGTACCCAAATGGTTCAGTGCTCAGTGTAATTGTGAAAGTTCCGCCGTATTTATCTTTTGTCTGCGCAAATGTAAGACGTTAAAAAAATAACTTTACCTCATTTTATTGCTTTCTTTATAATATCGTGTCTATGAGGGAAGTTTCATAATACACNTATAATATCGTGTCTATGAGGGAAGTTTCATAATACACTTGAAGGCCAGAAAAAGATGTGACCTGTGGTTACGCAAATAATACTGCATGCGAAATTTAGATTTGCGCGTAGCAATGCTTTCGTAGCAAGGCTTCCGCAATAAAATTGTAATAATTTTTTACCTTAGTATGACGTGATATACAAATATTATCGTTTCATTTCCATAGATTTGCCAGTACTGTCGAAGTTTAGTGTGATTCCTTGCCCACCGATGCATTAGGCAATCATTAAAATTTAAACTTTGATCTTCGTGATTTCCTCCAAAGAGTATAATGTGAGGAATAATTGTATATGTTAAAAAAATTACTGGTTCTATCTACATTACTCTTGTTCTTGCAGTATGAACTTTAGTATATATATACATATATATATATATATATATATATATATACATGATATTTTTTTCAGTTTTTATCACATAATCCAACTGCACAAACAGTTTCTTCAAATAGCCAGTATTTCGACAATTTATTTTATTAGCATTTAACGTATCTTCACTAAAATAAAATTTCCACACAAAATTTTACATAGAAAAGGAATTAAACTTATCATGGGTATTGGAAACAATGACGCAAATAACTTGTTAGAACAACACAAAATGTTCGCCTACTCGGACAAAACTTTACATTTAAAATTATCTTCTTGTACATGTTGCACAGTTTCGGCGATACTGTATGGCATAAAACATCTAATTATATTCTGTTGAAGATCATTCCATAGTTGTTGAAACTGCCCCCCCCCCCACCACCAGAAGGTGTACGCCCGTTAATGGTTGAATGTACCATCACAACTGGTTATATACATTTTTTTTACAGATAATAAGTCTGGAGACAAAGCTGGCCAAAGAAGTGTGTTGACTGCACGAAGGCGGCCCTGAGTAAGAGTGGGCATTTTTCTTTTGGAAAACTACTCATTAGAAATTCAACTATGAATGGAAGCATATGAGCCCGTAGAATGTCCTGAACGTAGTGTTGTGCCATCATTAGCATGGAACAGAGAGACTCTTATGAGATTGTTAAATCCCACCGTAACCCCACCGATTTCGGCTGTCACACAAAATTTAAGTACGGATTTGTGTTTTGTCCACTGTCCCTCCGTACTCAAGCATGGTTGTCATCGGTGCCATAGGCAAAACCCGAGTTCGTCAGTGCCACCCTATTACGACAAACCTGCAAAGGAAGTCGCCATTTTCGGGATGTAAATGGAAGGCGATATAATGGACGTCGATATTGCAATTCTTCTGCAAGTCATGTTGCAATAGTAGGGGAGTAAATTATATCCTAATGTTAAGACTTCATGATATAGAGTACCAAGATATTTTGGCGTGAATCATGCTCTGTTAATGCGTTTTTTCGCATGTATATTACAGCAATTTGTTTCAGAGTTAATGCGGCAATAATCGTGATAACTTTTTCTTTGGTGATTTTGCTGGGTACTAGTCGGAACCTTCCATAAGTATGTTTGGAGCATGCTTTTAGCTAGCGATATATATAGTTTTTCATTGTTTATTATGTGTATGAATTACGTGTGATAGGACATTTTCCTGTGTCATTATATGGAAGGATAGGTTTGGTCATAGTTTCTTTTTGAACATCAAAAATATAATTATGTATTAGCAAAATTATATAATTTATAAAAATTACCGTTTTTACCTCCGGAAAAATAGTCTAACTGGATTAAATTGAATTATAATACTTCATAAGTTAATTAAAATTTATTTTTCAACATGACAACATGTTATACAAACCCCAATGCTGAGCTCAGTGACGAGTTCTCTAACTAATTGCGATACCGCTGGTGCTCGCTATCCAGTCTAGATAACTACTGACTTTGGTGTAAACCGCTGGATAGCCGGNCTAATTGCGATACCGCTGGTGCTCGCTATCCAGTCTAGATAACTACTGACTTTGGTGTAAACCGCTGGATAGCCGGCCTCACAATAGTTTTCTCCGAAGGATACGATACCAATCTGGGTGGCATTGCCGTCAGAATCCTCAACGATTAGAGGACCACCGCTGTCTCCCTAGAACAAGGCAGAAACAATAAGACATACACATGCCCCTTGTATATCTTTCGACAATAAAACTGCGACAGTGTAGGTATAGAGATATAACCGCACTCTGCGGGTTGTAGTGAAACGTGTTTCAGAGTTAACAAACACTTCCAACGTCCTGTTTAATTAATATATAATTTCATTTTTGTGTATAAGGGACACGTATAAATATGAAAATGATATCCACATTAGGCTCTACGTATGTGTGTCCAGCCACACTATGAAATTATTACAAATATTGTTTCAATTATTAGCTTAACATAAATAACAAAAACAAAATAATTTCAATTACCACTAATTCAAAAATAACTTTGAATATACAATGTTAATAATTCGCCGATAACATTACTGTAACTATACAAGTCTGCGTGCATTCTCAGCATATGATTTTTCTAGTAATTGGTTTGAATTGTAATCACTTTCTCACGTAACCAGCTATACGAATGCTTGATGTTGCAATGAACAGGGGTATTTATGATAACTGTGATATGGAATGAATTACTACACGGTGTTACTCCGGAACTGGTAAGTAACGCCCATTAAGTTAACGTACAAGCCTATCTGTGGTTTCCGCATTTGCAAATCTTAAAAAGAAAAAAACGCTGCTAAAAGATTTTAGTGACGTGAATTATTGTAACTTTTAAATGAACGTATGGCGGTGTCGACATCCGGTCCTGCGGACAGAGCGCTTGACTGGTGTGCGTTCGATTCCGTCCAGTGTTCATACTTCCACTGCGTCAACTTGCTTCCCGTTTTCACGTCTGGCGTTGTGTTGTCTCCTTAATCTCACGGCGGAAAAAAACTGTAACAACTCTGAAACACTCAACTTTCTCTGGTCCTGAACATCCATCATCAGTGTTTGGAAGCGTTGTATAGAAGGCTCCAATCTTAATTGTTTTCGGAGGATGCGCTCAATATATGTTAATATTTTAATGGTAACTTCTGCAAAATTATTTTATAATTAGTTAATACCTGTTGAATCATTTCCTTTTTTTTTACGTATACCACACACCCGTTTACTATCTGTTAAACTCTAACTTCTGTGTAAATATTGTAGAGTAAATTTATTTGTAATAACTGCAAAGTATATTATGTGTCCAACAGCAGCTTGTTGTAAGTACCGATATTACAAAATTTAGTGCTTTTAAGAAAGTTGAATTTTAGTGTTACTGGTGTCAGGGAATTGCAGAAATAATTTCATTGTTCTACAGAACTCTGGAACCACCGAAAAGAAAACTATTCTCTTAAAATTCTTTTTACAATATACTAGGAAAAATTAAGAAATTTTTATCAATTTTACGCTGTTTTCAATTAGGGCTAGACTTTATAAACGCAATGTCAACAGTTTACACATAAATATCCTGGCTTTTGGGTTGGGAGTGTTAGCAATAACCGTTGTTACGCTTCAAATTTCAGTAAGCAACTTCAGTGCTTAGAGTTTTAATTCACTTAGGAAAATTGACTGAACTAGGTGGCGCGATGGTAAACTACCATACTCTCGTTAGGGAGAACGTTGCTTCAAATTCCGCTCCGGTCATTCAGTTTTTNGCGCGATGGTAAACTACCATACTCTCGTTAGGGAGAACGTTGCTTCAAATTCCGCTCCGGTCATTCAGTTTTTGGTTACCGGTAGGTTCCTGAAATCACTCCAGGCGAATAACATATATTTCATTCACGATGTGTTCACATTTTCCGAAACAAGCCTTTGAAATAACACACCAATATTAAAACGTTCACAGTGGTAAAGTCACGGCACTCGTGCTAAGACGTGACTTTTGGGCGTGAATTCGAACTCCGTCGGACACTTTTTTTTTTTCCACAAAATTTTACAAGCTGATAATAACTTGGTAGTTAAATAAAAAACTAAATTTTGCAAACGGTTAATGATTTTCGTCAAAATTAATAGTGACACTCTCGTAATCTCGTGACTTCACGTCATTTTCAAGAAAATGAATGGAAATACACCAGTAAGCAATGAATTGACGTGAAGGCCAACATTAATATAGCAATATTAAGGTGTGCTACCTAGTTGTTCATAGGCCTACGCAAGTTACTGACTAATAGTAGTTCTACGAATGGGGTTGATACATATTTACTACGAACCACACGCTACGCACTCAACGAGGATGTAAAATACTAGTACGCGAACTGCTATCGCATAATATGATTCTTCGATGGCGGCTCATATATCGGCTGGTATACCGTGCACCAGGCCTTGTAGAAGCTTGTACAAGACCGAGTCGGCAGCAGGTATCGTGTAATATCGGCTTATGGCATACTTTCATAACGAGAACAATTTATATTTGCAATCGCTATGTATTGGTTGGTGACCGCATCTCTTTGGACGTACCTTGAGCTCAAGAAACCGAAATTGTGGCAAAGGTAGTGAATAACCGCGCCCCCTTTGGTTTTCACAAAAATCTGCGATAATTTATTTTATTTGATAACTTAACTGTTTCATTATAAATTATACCGGCTGTATAAAAATTAATTACTCTGCTTGCATAAAACATCCATTACGCACAAGGTTTCGTATAGTCCATTCGCGGTTTCTTCACACTTTTTGAAACAAACCTTTGAAAAATCACCCCATGTATAACGTGCTTCGTTTTTTTTACTAAATATGTCACGTGTCNACGTGCTTCGTTTTTTTTACTAAATATGTCACGTGTCGCAAGTGTTTTACGCTTTTTTAATCATAAAACTAGCTTTTTTTTTTTGTTAAACTGAACTTTTGATTACATTTTTTCTATAAATTATAACATTTCGTTAATAATTAATATGATTTTTTTTATGATGCCTAGCAATAAAAAGTTATTATTAATGTGAGTGTAATGTGAGTGTGCAAGAATGGGGTGCGCTGTCCTTTTGGTGTAATTTTCCAGACTAGGTCAAACCCCTTTTTGCACGAGGCAGAGAAATAGTCTGGAAGTAGAACATAACCAGGGTTTTAGAAAAGTTAGAAGTAACAGTGACTGGGCTATATTATAGAATAACAGTGAACTCACATTGCAGGGATTTTTGCCGCCGGCGCCGGAAGTGCAGATCTGGGTGTCGGTGACGTTCAGGTCGCCGAACTGAGCACTGCAGTTGGAGTTGGAGAGCACTGGGACCTTCACGTAGCGCTCCTCTTCGCTCAGAAATTCGCTATCTGCGAAAATGAATCAGTGCATGATTCAGCTCCTGGTCTCTTAAAGGCTTCGTGCTGAATGGTAGATCGACAGAAACAACTTAAAGAGTACGTGATTAAAGAGTGAGTGAAGAGATTTGGGGGCCGCTTTACATCGAGGTCATGAGATCCGATGAATATGACGCGAGGTGAGTATGGAGCAGCGCTGGAATGAAAGAGTGGGGGAAACGGGAGATCCCCGAGAAAACCCGCTGACCAGTGGCATCGTCCGGCACTATTCCCACACACCACATACGAAAATCAGGGAGTGATCCCGTCGGGAATCGAACCCAGTTTACCCAGGTGGGAGAGGAGTATTCTAACCACTACATTATCGCGGCCCCAAATAGTAAGTACATGATACAAAAATTAAACAGTACTTAAGCCTGCCTACGGCCCGTCGTACACGCTCCGGTTTTCGTCTGTCCGACATCGGACGGGAAAATCCGAACTTTTAGAAACAAATTGTGATATGATAATCGCCATTTTGCGCTTTAGAAATACAAAATTATAAATGTTTTTAATCTACTTTTCATGTAAATTGTTTTCGTTTACGAAGTCACCACGAAATAATACTGTGCATGACGTTAAATTGTTCTGAGCACTAGATATCTATTACGCTCAATGGCACAAAAATTTTCTAGTGTATAACAGCTTTATAATATTGAAATTTGAAGGTAACGCACGGAACGTATGCTTATTACATATGTTTGTAAATATTTAAAGCATTTGAGTGATGCAAAAAATTAATGCAATAAATGTGTTTCTAGTCATGTTTTAATGTGCACTTCACATGAAAATTAAAGTATATCTGCTTCTAATTATTACTTTTATGGTTGTAATAGTACGGTTAACTGATTTTTTTTATGCCAGGCTAGATTTAACGTTAAAATTAACTCATAAAAGATACTGATGGGACAAAATCGGCAAATAAATGACAATTTAGACTTTTAAATGTTTTCTTATATTAGTGATTCAGTGTGCATTTAAATTCCTGTTAAAATTTCAAAGACAGTTATTGCAAATTAAGTACAATAAGGTATTTTAAATATTGGAGATTGTTGGTTTCCAAATTATTATTTGCAAATAGTTTATTTTATGATGTTTACGAGGCTACATATATGTTTGTGTAATAATTGCCGATTTTGAAATTTCGGCATGTCTAAGAACATGTTCTCTTAATTGAATCCATTATGTGATCACACAGGTTGTTTCTTAATATTCTCTTCAACAGCACTAAATTTGCAAATCTTAAGTGTATCGCCACACTTACTCAGTTGTTATGTAGCCTACTTCGAATAATAACATGAATTAATGAGCAAATAATTGTTATCGAAATCACTAAATAGCCATATACTGTATATTTTTTAACTGTTGTTAAAATATGAGAAATTCATTGCATTTGGGTTTAAATATAATAAAGGTTTTTTTTTATATTTTGGGCACTTTTTTTAATTAGTCAAATTGTTGGTTTGGAAGTAATGTTTTGGTTGGCTTTCAGTGCATAATAATTCGTCAATTGTTTTTAACTTTGATGTCACCAAACTAGTGAGTTATTGCCCATTTTTTGTCACCATACTAAAGGGAATGGCACTCCTAACGTATTTCAATAAAGGAATCATCAAAGTTCTTAAATGTTCATTTATTCCTATTGCAATTTATTACATTAAAGGTAATTCAATAAATAAATACTTTTGTTTAAATACAGATTTATTATATTTTCCTGTGAATTTTGGAATGGTTAATCTCGATTTGACGCACATTATGGCATTTTACATTTAAATACATAATTTTTGTAAGTTTTTGCTACATACGGAACTAAATGTCACGAATAAGTAATATTGTCGTGGACAATTTGAAATTGACCAATCTCTCAACTAAATGTTAATACACTAGTCACTACTACGAATACGGTCAGATGTAAATTCTGATCAAAATGTTGTTGTGATCACAGACCACTATAGTGTGCAAACGTTCCGTGCTCTATAGGCGAAGGAAAGGTAAGGTTTGCCGAACTGTTACCACGGGCGCTGAATGCTCCATGTATTGTGACATTCGACTCTCAGCCACAAAGGGGTGTACAGAGTCTGTCAGTGCACTGGTAATGGGCGGTCCCCTTTCGAAAACCCAGGAGCCAACATGTAAACTTAACATCATACGTCACCAAGGGTACGGTCCATCCATGGCTACTTCCAACGCTTCTGAATCCTTGCTGACATTCTACTGTCAGGATATCCCTACGCCTCATGCTAACAAAGCTTAACCGAGTCTATAAAATTACACCAAAGGGACAAATGCAACACATTCGTAAGCACTAAGTGTAATAATATTTGGCTTAAGAATTATTTGTTAGTAGGCATTACATAGACATATATTATCGCTGTTTTATTCGTATTAACTATAAATTAAATATTGTCACTTATGGTTAAAATATAAGTAAAAGTTCAATTTAACCAAAAATAAGGCAATTTTATGTTAACGCAGGTATAAAATGTTTTTGATGCATTAAGTATTTAGTAAGCAACCAAACACGACATACATGAGGCAATTATGTATTCTAAGCTTTGATTCAAAAAGTGTGAGAAAACCAAGAGTAGACTATACTGACCGTCGCTGGTTACCCCCCAGCCGATGACTGTAGCTTGGCGGCCTTCGTATGTCTGCGACTGCTGCGACCGGGAAGGAAGTTTGATTGGCTGCACGAACGCTGAAATACATTCAAGATGCCAGATTTAACACGAGGTTTCCTGTGACCGGAAGTTCCATATGGATGTCACCGACACTCGAGTGGCTTCACGGAGCGGACTTACGAACCATTGAACTGTATCTTCTTCACCAGCTTGATGAGGCCGATGTCGTTTTGCCTTGTCGTCTCGTTCCAGCCGGGATGCTGGAAGAGGTCAAAGCTCGTTATGGTCACCGCTGAATCCTCATCCTCGTAAGTAGCGTACGAGCCCACGGTGACTTCCGCCGGATACACAGTGCTGCAAAATTAATCACAGAACTATTAAAAATATGTGTTTCGAAATCAATTCCGTTCATAACCCAAATCAGGCGTTTGCCATACTTATTTATGGAATATGTGTATAAGACAATAAACATATAAAAAGGTTTCCAAGTGTTACAATTACAAATATAACTCTCATATAGGCATATTATTAAACTGTTTCTAAAATTTATAAAATAAAATTTATTTTTGTTAAAAGGGTTTTAATGTTTTCAAGTTTTAGGATTTTTTGAGCTGAAGGAGACGAGACAAGCTGAACGAGGTAGTTCAGCTTGTCTCGTTAGGAGCTATTTATTACTCACGGGTATCTTTCGTGAGCAAGAAGCCGAATGTCAATTTGCACAAGTATATTTTAGAAATACGTGTCGTGTGAGTGGCCGCCGAGTGGATGGCAAGATGTTCAAGATCTAGTGAAATACTTCTTTCTTTTCCCCCACAAGTCCAATCTGACGACACTGAGATCGGCCGCCATATTCCGTGCATATCTCTTGGGTCCTGATCTCCATACGTGTACTTCTCAAATGGTGAGCTGAGCCGCGTATAAATTCTCTCTTACTTGCTCCTGGTAACTTTCGGTCGGATCCACATTCCAGACATTTGTACAAGATACTCTTTATTAATTCGCTATCCTCGCGCCATCCAATAAATTTGATATTTTATTTTAAATCTAAACAAATTACATTTGTCATTGCATGTGCAGTGTTAACACAGATGTTGGTTTATCTGAAAGTTTATCATTTATCCTTTATACACATTTATGTCTTAGTGATATTGATGTATGGTAAAGATCATAGATATTAAAAACTACAAACGCCTTCCCTATGTGAGTCAATGACGTATCACATTTGTGCTTCCAGTGAATGTATAAGAACTGTTAAAAATACATTTACAGGCAATTATGTGTAAAAATCATTTCTTGAACGGAAAATTGTAGAACGCTAGATTATTTTTGGCTTCTGGTAGATAGAAAATATGACGTCCCCGTGCCCTGGTTGAACGTCATCTTCTTCAGTGTGGGAAAGGCAGTTCAAAGTGTGCTCAAATCTAACGTTAAAAAGTTACACATCATCTAGATTAGAGTTTGGCAAGTGCTACAACGGGATGTGTCAATAAAATTCTCCAAAAGCTTATGTGACTTATTATTGGATAGGGGATAAAACCAACAGAATAGCAGAAAGTAATTTTACAGTGATATAAAAATGTTAATAGATTCTGATAGTCTATTCGGACAAGTTACCAAAAAATCAGATTCAGTTTACGCTGATGTTAATTATATTTTTGTGAGGACAGTTTAACAAATTCAAAACGAAATTATTTATCTCTATATGTATTATAATCTACTCTAGCTGTAAAAGAAGAATATCCACGAAAGGCGGAAATGTGTGTGTGACTGTGTAGAATTTATCAGAATACCCCAGAAATAAACAAAACATGTCATAAATGCTTTAAAAATTCTCGGATACAACACCTCAATGACTTCATTGGCCTGCCCATGGATAAGATATATTATTTTTATTTCTTATGTATGATTTTTGAGATACAAGGATTTGTCCCGTCACTTGAAGATAGAACATTTTCTTCACAAAGCAAAGTAAATTGCATACTCCATTGTGTTATGAATCAAGTGAATACACTGGAAAATAAATGCCCATACGACGATATTAGTTCCCCGATCGAGTAATTATTGACCGGTTAGATTATACCGGATAACAAACCCAGGCCTAGGAGTCAGTTCGTCGGCGCTCCACATGGGCAATCTAAATTCGACTCCCGGTGGAGTCACCCCGGATATTCGCTTGTGGAAAACGTGGCGGTGGCCGTTTGGTATTTCTTGTGATACTTCCGTTTCCCCCGCCGTTTCATCATTCCGTTGCCCCTCCACCACCACCTAATATCGTCGCATTCATTTCCTAGACTGTGTCAGGGTTACCTTGCCAACCAGAATTCTTGCGTTGGTCATGCTCGACCCTGCCTCGGGTCGGGAATAGCGGGTGGTTAGTTATGTTCGATCACACTGGATATTGGACTCACGAATCGAGGCAGTGGGCTGCGATGAGGATCCACTCGCTGTCGATGACGGTGCCCCCGCACTGAGCAGTCCCAGACGGCGACCTTGTTATATCCACGAAAGCCATGAAGGGGAACGAGTGCGGGGTAGCTGCCTCGCCACCCACAATGCGGGTCTCTGCGCAATAAAAACCACATATTTCTGTCATAAAAACTGTAGGTATAGGCTGACTAGGCACTTTTCGAAGCCCTGCTGAGAATCTACAATTTTGTTACTCAATTTGTATCGTTCTGCTACACGTAACATTTGCATTGCCATCGGCTTCGTCACTTTATTCATGCGACATCCGAGTAAAGAAGCGGAAATTTTAGGAATGTAAATGCGTAACTGAAATGTAAATTCATACCATACACAGACAGAACGACCAACAAAATATTTGTTTTAATAGGGCCAAAAACATAATTAATTTCCCCAACAAAATATTTTGTTGAAGTAGCCAAACTCTAAAAGATTCAAAATTCATTTTGTTCGTCTTACAAAATACATGCTTAGATTAACAAAATACCTGTATTGAGCCGAAATAAATTAGAACGTCAACAAAATATGTAGTTGGATCAACTGTGTATATTTGTTTGGCCACTCATTTGAATGCCTTCATTCGAAAATACAGCTCGAGAGTTTGTTTTTGTTTTTTTATGACAATTAGGACAATAACAATGTTTGTTAGTGCATGTATTGAAGCATAATAATGTAATAAACATCCTTTCAAAACAAGTTCAACAAGAAACTGAAAAGTAAGACCTGAAAAGTTGAAATATTTTATTGCGCACGTTGTCCAGGATTCAAAGAGTATTTATTTAAATCATTACGTTTTACACAGTATTCGCTTCAGCTTAGGTTTCTAAGACGCAGCGATCGGGTGCTAGAGATCTGGGTTCGAGTCTCAGTCGGACTTCCAAATCGTTTTCATATTAACCGAAACTGTTTAATGTACGTGGAACCAAACAAATCTTCAGTTGCACCAACTAAGTATTCGTTTAGGGCAACTAAATAAGTACAACAAAACAATTTTGTTTCAAAAACAGTATTATGTTGCTCCTATAAAAAAATTAATTTGAATGCTCTTATCAAACTTTGTTTGATTCAACAAAACCTTTGTCTCAGTGTATAACGAGGTATCTACAAAGGAGCTTTATATTTATTTGATTATGTTTATGCTAAGGGGGGGGGGTGATCAAGAATGAACAAAGAGGTGCGTATCACGGTTGTGAAACATAGTATTCGAGAACATAAGTTTAATGTCAACAGGGAGAAGTTTCAAAGACATCTCCACAAACTAAAACCTGCCGATTCGTGAGTTGTTGTGGAAGTTTAACACAACGGGGTCTGTTCTTTATGCGTAAAGAAGTAGGCATTCCAGCACACAGGACCAAAGTATTAACTTGACACGAAAACGTTTCCAAGAGGAATCACACATGTCACTTCGTAGAGCATCTGAGAGACTACGATAATCTAAACAGTTTAATATACTTAGAGCCATGCAACACTTCATTTGCATCAACCAATTCTTACAAGTTTGTGGCAACCAAACATGAGCAACAAGATCAATTAGCCTTTATAAACAAAATATATATCTACCCCAATACAAACAAATAATTTTTTTTGTACCAGACACTGTTTGATTAAAAAAATGAACTTTTTCTTTCAGTGTAGAAAAATGCAACGAAATACCAGCGTACGTCCTAGAGCACATGGTTTATTATACACCGAAAGCAGCTACATATTCACTGCATAGTGACATGAGGTTCCATCGTGCAGAAACACAAAGCCATGTGTGAAACCATCTTGAAAAAGGGACTACACGCCCGAGTTTCAAACCAGGAACTTCTGCGCGCATACTCTCCGCCTGGGCTACTTATCAGCAAACGTGACTGTACAGTTAGAGCGTTTGTAAATATGTAATGTTCTTATACATGCATTAATGTAAATAACAGTTTTTTTTAATTCTAGAGGTTTTCATTTTGGTTTCCTGTTGAAATTGTTACACAAACGAGCTAATTAAAAGTGTTACTATCGTAATCGCTACGAAAATTAAAAACAAAATCTCAAACCGCATGTTTGGACGAAGGCCATGAAACGACCCCGTTACCCTACGGCGAACCCAATTCTAAATGCCAGTTCTGGAACAAGCTGATTTTGTTGCCGCAACAAATTGTGTATTAGTAGACGAACATATTGCCCCAGTTAAACAAATGATCTATTCGCTTCAAACTAAATATTAATTTGACTTTACCATGATATCTACAATTTTTGCAGTAACCAAACCGATTAAATGAACGTACTTGTAAAATAGTTGTGTATACTAAATACATAGCTATACATGATGTTGGAACAATGAAATAATTGTTCGAATCAACCAATAATTTTTAAATGATTGATTTGGTTAAAAGAAACGAATGCATACGAAGCGAATTTATTTGGATTCTGCAACTAAAACTTTATCTTAGTGTATCCGAAATAGAACTGAATTGAAACTTCATAGAGACCTTAAGATATTCAGTATGCATAAAACAAGAAATACTAACGTCAGTGTCCATGTATTTAAACATTACACTCACAATTAAATACCAAGTGTTGAAAACTACTTTTATCATATCGCTGCCAACTTAACAAGAGGCCTGCATGCTAGCGTATACTATCACATATATGTAGTTGTCGATGGTAGTTTTCTCAAATGTTTGCTTCAAAAAAATTTTTTACTGTGGGCAGCATTTAACAATAGTAATGGCATAATACTAATTACTAATTTTTAATTAGCAATTTATTTATTTATAAAGTTTTACGAGCGTACCAACAACCATATGCCTTAAAAAGTAGACACATTAAATCAATACAAAAACATAAATAACGCATGTCTAATAAAAATTTGGAACACAAGACAAACATGGATTGCATAAAAGTAAACAAAATCAGCATACAGTTATTTGATAAAAGAAATTAATAACCGTTACTGAAAGGAGGATTGTAACGGAAATCTAGCTATCCCGTCATGAAATCAGGGAAGGTTAATGCCACGGGTAGACAATCAAAATACTTACAATATCGCTCCATCTATACGCTCACAAAATAATAAGGAACGTAATAGAATCTTTAGCTAATATGAGCATTTATAAGTAGCAAGAAATGCATAATCGCTTTTATCAATATCTTGATATTCACATTTTAATTCTTGAATATGTATACAATTCTTAAAACTTGACACTTATCTGTATAACATGCAATTAGATTTAGAAATTAAATCCAATGCGTTTATCGTCGAGTACCCATTTGTTGAACTCTGAGGCCAGTATATAGTAGAAGTTCGGAGCAACCAACATTCGTATATAAAATATTAAACACGTGTTCAGTATGTCAGTAGATGAGAAGTCCCGCACTGAGTAACTTCGCCAGAACTTCTCTGGATGCAAATGCGATCACCAGCACTCTTCGCACAGTTCTGAACGAAGAGCAACGATAAACTTCGTTATCCAGCGTGGCTCTAAATAGCAAGTCCGAATGCGGGTCGCATTCACTACGATAATGGTCGCATGTAAAATATTCTCTTTGGTTGTTGATAACGTAGTTACGTTCAGTGTGATCAGGGAGTCAGGCCGTGTGTTAATTTAAAGTACGCTCTCTTCAAAGAGTGTCCTTTCTCGTTATCCAGCAAAATGGCGTTTTCTTTGTGCTTTTTCTCACACACACACACACACACTCAATTTAGGACGACCATATCTCGTTTTGGTAACCAAACAAAACAAATAATAAATGAAACTTGAAATTTTTTTACAGTGCCTATAATACTTTCGAGAATATAAGTGGACGATTTAAAAAATAGGTTTACACTTCCCTGAGCAGAATTTTAAATTTTGAGCACATTTTTTACAAGTGAAATTAATTTATTGCCATTCGATCTTAGTGAGTTCAATAAACAATTATAATGGCAAAACTAATACTCATTATAAAAAATGTAAGTACAATTTTGATAAGTATTTTCTGTTAAATATATTGCCACTACAAAATGTAATCAATTCACTGTCTGAAATAACCTCACAAAGCAACGGTGACGTCTTTTATGGAGAAATCGCGAGAAGAGATCACGATATAGCTATCACTGGGCCAATCAAGACACTGCCTAATTTTGCCGCCTTAAGTAGAGTATGCACTTATTCTAATCAGCTCGCCTCGGCAACGGTCGGCTCAGAATAGACCAAACCATCGCCCGCGCGCTTGATCGGACCATATCGTCCTCTTTCAGTCCGCACTTTAGTCCCTACGCGTCAGCCAGTTGATAGCTCACGACAAAAGTAAACTGGTATACAAAAATAGCAGTTTTTCCGAGTAAGAAGATATTATGATTGCAGTTGCGTGTAATGCGATACTAAAAACTTTGCCAAGATTTTTCAATAATTTTAAAAATAATGTATTACCATAAACGAATCGCCGAGTACAGCGAAGGTTGCCACACACTATCGTCATAACCTGACACGTGTCCCGTTAGTTAAATGCGGTTTGCCTGCGCGTACAACTCCCTCCATCATTCATAGCTGTAAAACACCGTACAAGGCCTTTGTGGCAGTGCGAGCAGTATGAGCCACAGAGCCAAGTGAGCACAGAGCATGCCCCGACGGCGGATTCAACAAGCATTTGCCCAGCTGGATGAGTTTGAGACAGGCCGCATCGTCGGCCTCCGAGAGGCAGGCTGGACGCTTCGGCTCGTTACTCATCACTTGAACAGTTCTGCCTGCACCGTGAGTCGGTGTTGGGCGCAGTGGGACAGGAGGGCACTCACGCCCGTCGAGAAGGCGCAGGCCAACCCCGGCAAGGACAGTTTCGTCGCACGACAGGTTGTAAGCACTCCGCGGGCGTCGTTGTGCACCATCCAGGGACATGTCACGGCAGCTGGATATATGCCTGTGCCCACCATAGCAGAGCGGGATCTGTCGTCGAGGTGTCACTTACGACGTCTGCCATCACGACCGGAGCATCGCCGAGCACGTGTTACCT